>JAOUQY010000027.1:7722305-7737888 GCA_028566355.1 Doras micropoeus
GGACAGTGTCGCGCTGATTGACTTGGGGAGAGAGCATATGCTGCCCCTCCCACCCTGAGAGCACGGCCAATCTTGCTGTCTTGAGCTCCCGGCTAACTCGCGATCTCCGGATGATAGGGCGAACTCGTTGCGCCACTCGGGAGCACACCACAGACAATCCTGCAGTAGATGGCTGGTTCCAGAGAAGTGAGCGAGTCTGGGCTCTCACTCACCAGCGGCTGTCCCGGGCCATCACCCAGATGAAGAAGACGGCCGACAAGAGGAGAGGAGCCACCCCGAGCTATGAGCCAAGAGACAATGTCTGGGTCTCGACCAAGGCCTTTGGCAACCCCACCAGTGTCAAGAAGTTAAGCCCCAGGTACATCGGTCCCTTTCGTATTCTGAAGAAAATTAATGACGTGTCTTACAGGGTCCAGGTGCCACGCCACAGCAAAATTCACCCCACCTTCCATGTCAGCACCCTCAAACCGGCCCAGGCCAGGCCGGACCAGAGGACGGAGCCAGACCCCAAGACGATATGTATACAGTCAAAGAGATTCTTGATTCCAGGAGACAGCAGGGGGGACATCAGTACTTGGCAGCCTGGGAGGGATACGGCACAGAGGAGAATTCCTGGGTGGTGGCCAGGAACATCCTCAACCGCCTCCTTATCCACGACTTTCATGCCAGACACCCCCACAAACCTGCCCCATGTAAACCGTGTAAACCCCATGTAAATGTCCACTAGAGGCACCCTGTTGGGAAACTACAAACCAGAACTACAACTCCCACAGGGCCCACCTGACTAGGCGCAACTGCTGGCGGCCATCTTGCAATCAGCCCAATGGCCACGCTGGGGAGAGAAAAAGGACTGCTTCAGCCTTCCTCAGCATGGATCAACACAAATGCAATATCATTCTCCACGTTTCATGGACGACTATGCATCTGCCCAACTTTTCCCAAGCTACTCTGTCTTTGTGTTACCTTAGCCAAGTTTAGTTCATTTGTTGTTTTCACGGTGAGTTGTGGTGTTTGTGTTTCCCCCTAGTTTTACCTCACCAGAGCGTGGTGTGTTCCTGCCTCATTCCCTTCACATTTTGGATTACCTTCTGAGATTTGGACTTCATAGTTTGTAGTTTTTGGACTGTCCCTCTTGCCTTTTGTTTTCACCATGCTCTGCGTTTCATAGTTTCTGTTGTGCCTTTTATAAACATTGTGTTTTTGTGTGTGCCACTGTATGAAAATGAACTATCTGTACTTGGCTCCTGCAATTGGATTGTGTAGGATCATTGCATTCATGTAGATGTTTCTTTGACATATACCATTTACCTAAACATTGTTGCAGAACAAGTACACCCCTTCATGGCAATGGTATGCCCTAATGGAAGTGGCCTCTTTCAACAGGATAATGAATTCCATCTAAATCTCCAAAGATCTTAATCTGATTGAGCATTTGTGGGATGTGCTGTTCAAACAAGTCTGATCCATGTAGGCCCCACCTCACAACCTAAAGGATTTAAAGGATCTGCTATTTTGGTGCCAGATACCACAGTACACCTTCAGACACCTTGTGGAGTCCATGGCTCCATGAATCAAAGCGGTTTTGCATGCTAATGATAAATTAGCCATGAAAGAACTCGGTGCTGCTATTAGCAAGTTACATACAGCACATCTGGATGAATCCTTTAGTGTTGCTGGTGATTATGCCAGTTTGAGGACTGTGCTCCCCAAAATCCATCAGAATGTCTCCTGTCCCACAAAAAGAGACACTTGGATCATTGCTCACCAAAGTTACTGAAGCATACAGAGCTATTCCTCTCCCCAAACTTAAGCAAATTGATCACCAAATTGAACTGCTTCTACTCCCCAAATACACCTCCATCATTAAACATGTGAAGCCCTCAGTAAATACTGAAAAAAGGGTGCAAACTATTCATTACAGCATCAGTTCCAGTACACAGTGTGGACTGTTTGATTTGTAGGAGACCCTAGGCTCCCATACTGACATTTTTATCTACACTTTGTTCTGTTCTACATTAGCAGGTGTGTTGACGCTAGGGGCATGAGAGGCTGCTTTTAGGCCCAGAGCCTGGGAAGCTTACAGCTTATCCAGGGCCACCCTAAAAAGGGAAATCATAAAAGCCAAATACAAGTATAAACTGTGGATAGTGGAGAACTTCAGTAGCCTTGATCCAAGCAGTGGTCACAACCCCTATCAAAACAGCAACCATTGTGCCAGTGCCAAAACATGCCAGTGTCATGTCCCTCCAATGAGATCTTATTGCCTTTTCCACTAACATCACCAATCATTTTAAGAGGTTGCTCCTTTCCATCTGAAATTCTTCCTGCCTTCAGAATTAGATCCCTATCAATTTGCTTACTGCCCCAACAGGTCAACAGAGGATTCCATCACCAGAGTACTTCACTCTGCCCTGAACCACTTGGATAATAGCAACTCCTACATTAGAAATGTTATTCATCAATTTCAGTTCTTTTAATACTGACAACCCATCCATGTTGATCTCCAAGGTCACCGACCTTGGCATCAGCACCCATTGTACAGAGGCTTGCAATAGTGTTCCCTCCCTTGAAAATCACTATTTTCAGGTTTACAAATGATACTTACACATATTTTCCCAAATCAGTATTTTCATTAACATTTATGCTGTAATATATTTCTAAAAGCTCAATTAAAATAAAAACTCAAATATTCTGCTTGCATTAATTCCATTCATTCTCACTTCAATTGTAAAATGTTTCCCAGTTCCTGCAGACAAGCAATATCTGCATATCATTATGTTATCACTGCCATCTTGAGGCATTTGGGAGTGTTAAATTTATGCCATTTGAAGATTGACAAGAAAGCTCTATTTTGCTTTCATATGACCATAAAAATCTTTCCCACATCTTAAGCAATCTCCATATCTGCTTCAATGTGGATCTTCTAAAACAATAGCTTTTTTGACACTCTCCAAAATAATACTGTTTTATGGATAGCTTCCAGTAACTGGAACGTTGTAGGTTTGGGGGACAGCCTTTTCTACAAAGCATCTGGGTGTTTTGATGCAACTTGTACTTTCTTCTTGTGGATCCAGTGGTGCTCAACTGGACACTTTCTTAGCGTCTGTTCCTCACTTAAGCATTTGTCACATTTTTCACATTGTCTCTTTACTGCATTTCAATGCCTGTCTATCTATCTATCTATCTGTCTATCTATCTATCTATCTATCTATCTTTATTACCTCAGTTATTTCACAGCCTGACTGATGACCCTGAAGCAGAGTGGTTTTATATGCAGAAGGAAATTTCTAGTACTCATTGCAAGTAAGGACCTTAGCCAACTGTTCTGCACAGACCCAGAGAATCTGATCTGGCATGAATTAATAACAGTCAGTGAGAAGTAAACGACTGTATGCATTAAAACCTGGAATGGAACACAGGACTGCAGCAGAGGTAAGACACTGATCAAATTTGTGTCACGTACAGAAAGATGATGGGAAGGCAATTTATCAAACCCCTCCAGAAAGGGCAAGAATTTAATATGCTAGCGAGGGCATGGCTTAGCACCAAACTGAGTTTTTAGATCAATAAGGGTCCTATTTACACTGCATGAATGGTGAAGTCCACCTCTTCATCATCAATAGTGCATTAGTGTTTAAGTCAGGACTGGAAGGAGGATTAAAACATAAAATGTTACAGACCTTCTGTTCTATGTACATCATTGTGACCTGTGAGGAAGAAGAGGATAAAAATGTTAATTAAAAATGGTTTGGTATTCATAAAATATAAAGGTCATCATAATGATGTCTCTTCACCTACTTCACCTATTCTTGCTTACACATCCACTGAGCATGTTTTTGATTAATTTCTTTCAGCAGTTTGTTTATATGAACTACATATGTGTTTATTTGGAAATAAATGTGCCTCACCTACTTTACCTTAAGTAATATTTTACTTAAATCTAACCAGTGAAATCTGAAATATTCAATTTATAGAATCTAAGAAAAAAACACTTACAAAAACTAGTTGTTAGGGTCTAATCAAGTTCTAGAGGTCGTGGTCAGGTTCAATCTCCTTGAGATCCTCCGTCCTGCTTTCAAGCGCTAAGGGAAATTGTGAAAAACAGCCACACAAAGGTTTTGTAAATCAAAAGTTCCGCTTTATTGTTGGTTGTACAGAGTGTATATTGGGAACATGATACACTAATTGGATGTAGATAAGATGTGTCTAAATGGACAGAGAACTAACAGAGAAGAACACAAAGAAAACAGAAAACAAAACAGAAAACATCACAATATACCAAAATTTGATGAACATGTGACTCTATTGAAGGATATTAAGCCCATCAATATCAATTGCCTGTTGCTGAGTTATATAGATTTACCTTCACATCATAACATCGAAAATTTTCATGGTCTCTCACCCTACCTGACTGATGGGACAGACCTAGTGTGGTAAATAAAATTAAAATGCCTCCAGGTCCCACTAGATATGCTGCCAGCCATGTCACAGATTTCAAATGAGCTTTTAAGATGTAATAATAGAGAACACCATACTTGAGACAATTAACATAGGGATTAGGATGCATGTTAATGCCAGGTGTGAATGGACCCTTTAATTAGTGTGTTTTCAGAGAGGGTGCCATCCAGAGAAGGGACTGAGCAGTACAGAGCCACAGTGTGTGTGTGACCATGTTCTTATATCTTTATGGGGACACATATATGATCGTTTTTACCTTGTCGGGACATTTTACTAGTCCCCATAAGGAAAGTGGATTTTTTATTTTGTTTTTAACAAAAATAAAACATCCAAAAAGTTGCATTTTCATTACTAAGGTTAAGGTTAATGTAAGATTTAAAAGGGAAGACCATGCAGGAATACCCACATTCCAAATACCTCTTTCTGATTTACACACTCTTACTCTCTCCTCTCTCTCTCGCTCTCTCTCAGCATGCCTCACAGATGATCAGCACATGCTCTCTATCCTGATTGGGTCTAGGCTGATGTCAGAGTGAGTGGTCATTAAATGCACACAAGCACCTCTGACACATGCTGTCTTCTTCCAACTCAGCTCTCTTGATCTTCTCAGCTCAGATTTAATACAGTTCATAATTGGTGTTTAGAATACTTATGTCCTTGTTTTGTTGGACTTTCTCCATTGTTTCCTTCTGAAGAACATGTGTCTATGCTCTATTGGTTATTTCTCTTTTTGTTTTCTTTCTAATCTTTCCAGAATGTTATGTTACTGAATATAAGCTCTTTGGTTGGAAACATTAAATGGATCAATGATTTTGCAGCATGACTTTGTGTCATCTTTGATCTCCAAGGATTTGGAGACATGGAAGGAGAGAGGATGGAATTTTCCATTTGGATAGAAGAAAAATAATTAAATCCTAACAGTTGGTGACAGAAGTGGGATAATAACAGGTAAGCAACTAATTTTTTTAATTGGCTGCTTACTTGTTAGTTATCCATATGCCGTAGGATATTGGTATAAAATACTGGGGAGATTCAGGGACTGTCGTAACAGTGGTTTGGACACCACAGAGTAGGATTTAGTCCCTTTTCCATTTGTTTGTCTAGGTGCTAAGACAGTACAAATTAATCCACCAAATGTCCACCTAAATAAAAGCACTTTACGATTCTCTTCCAGATCCCTATGCTAATCACACTTACATGGATAGCTTAGCTTATGTGGCAGCACACATTATGCCCAGCTTACAGGTCCAGATTTTCAGACAATCCTTATGCATGGTTAGAAACATCAGTTTTCCAAGAATGAACTCATCTCAGGCATTCCATCATTGAGTTTTGAGAATTATGTAATTCCTAATTCTAATCAAGATGGGGTGTGAGATTATTTCTGGTGTAATCCAGATAATTAAAATAGTTCTATACTCAGTTCTGCACCTTTCTGCTCACTCAAAGTGCCAGGTAAAGAGATCTATCACATGCAGAAACAGCCACAGCTCCCTAACCAAAGGCAAACAGTGGCTCCTGCAATGGCTCTTCTGGGCCCTCCCAGTGGAGATTAGGGTTGCCTGAAGAGCAGAACCCCGCTAGGTAATGAGAATGTTTTCTTGAACTCCGTTTTGGCCTCTAAGTATAATACGCTACCTGTGTTGGATTTACTTGTTGATGGCAATATTTATTCATTCTTATTGGATACTGGAGCCACATGCTCCTCTCTAAGTGGCAAACTGTACTCAGGTCACATTTCATCCTCCTCCAATATCTGTGGTTATTAATGGATTAATTAATTCCAGTGGAATGCTTAAAAACGCATTCACTACCTGTACCCTCTTTCAGATCCTACTATTTTCCTTATGCATAAATTTGTTGTTGTTCAAGCTTGGTCTGTGTATTTCTTTTGACCAGGGCCAAAGACTGTTGAATACAGAAGCATGTCCCTTTTCCATAACATAAACCCAGCATCCCCTAGTGGTGAAGAGGAAGTGCCTCTCCATCTAGAGAATATCCCATCTACCCTGTGGGCATCACACAAGATGAAGTTGGCATTATAAATTGTGAACGCTACAAGGCAACTTTAAAAACTTTCACACTTGTCTTTTGCAAACAAAATCCGCTTTCCACACAGAAAGAGGAAGGCATTTCTTGTGTAATCCACTCACTTCTGTTACAGGGTATCGTCATCCCTTGCTCCTCTTCATATAACACTCCTGTTATCCCAGTACGGAAACCCGATGGGATCGGTTGGTGTTTCATACAAAATTTAAGTCACATTAATAATTTAATCATTCCAGTAGTGCCCATTGTGCCTGATGTTCAGGTATTGATATCTATACCTGCACATCACACACGATTCACTGTATTTGACCTATGATCTGCCTTTTTCAGTATCCCTGTCCAAGCTGATCTGATGAATGTCACCTCACCATAAGAGGCATCCCACCACCACAAACACAGAAGGGTATCTACTGCGTTTGAGCATAGATTTCATGTGTACGTCGATGGGTCCTGTTCCAAAGGTAGTGACACCTCATTTCTTCGCGGATATGCCTTCTGTTCCCTTCCTAATGTTGTATAGGAGGCCCCCTCACTCCCTTTTCATTCTGCACAGGCAGCAAAACTCACTGCTCTTATTAGAGCTTGTCATTTGTTCAAGGACCATGTGATCACCATGTACATTAATTCTTGATGCCTTTGATGCCTTTCTTAGCTCGTAATTTTGGTACAATTTGGCATTCCCATAGTTCCCACTCTGCAGATTGTAAGCCTATCTCTAATGCATCTCTTGTTTCTGATTTATTACAGATCTGCAATTATCCTGAACAGTTGGTGATAATGAAGCTCAAATGTCACAGCACCACTGACTCTGATCAGGGTAAAGTGCTTGCCAACCAAGTTGCTAAATGAGCAGCAGGAAATACCCTGAGATCACCACATGTAACAGACTCTCTCGTTTTCTCTCTCTTCACACACTCATTTGTATCAGCATCAATTGATTTGCTTTTTGCTCAGTCTCAGGCTACTACCATGGACTGTACATTTTGGGCCTCATACTACCCAGATCTCTGGACTTGACAGGTCTCATCCTGCTAAGGGCTGCACTGCACTCCCAAAGTCTGTTTTGCTATTTCTTGGGTGCCATTTTCACAATTTTTCACATGTTGAAGGGGGTGAAAGAAAATGTTGACAAACATTTTTGCATTCCAAGAGTATGTAAAAACCGTTAAGCTTGTCTAACCTGTGCTAGGGGTTAATCCAAAAATGCCAAACAACTCACATGATGCTCTTCCACCACCTGAACAGCCCTTTCAGTGTCTCCAAATTGACTTTACACACATGCCACTTGTGGGTAAACTGAGGTACATATTAGTCATTGTGGACAGATTTTCAAAGTGAGTGGTAGCTTTTCATTGCTCTAAGGAAGATGCTAAAACTGTGGTAAAGGTTGTTGCTAAGGATTGTGGCAGCAGGCTATGATCAAACGCTGCGCTGGTAATGGGAGACGAAGTCGGAAGCGGCAAAAAAAGTAAGTGCCCGCACCGGTTAATAATTGGTCTCCTTTGTGTGTGTGTGTGTGTGTGTGTGTGTGTGTATGTGTGTGTGTGTAGGGATCAAAGGGCTTAATAGGAGTGCAGGAGAGAGCACAAGAGACAGAAGGCGCTTTTGCACCGGAGGGACTTTTCTTAGTTCTTAGATCTAAGCCCGGTTTCTCACGTGTTCGCACTGCAGGAACTAGGGATGATTGTAGTTCTCATAACGCCGTGTATAGAGACTTTTCTAGCTCCTTCTTCAGGGCGAGTACTTTTCTCGGTGCATAGGGACCAAGTGACGTCAGTGTCCTGTGGTCCAGACGCACGTACCTGTACCGCAGGTGCCATATTTAAATATATCTGTGCTCCCGGTAGCCGTGTAAACAGAAGCTCTCGAAAAATATGGAAATAAACACAACAGACAAATGGAGCGACAGTGAAGTCCAGGCTTTACTGAATCTGTACAGGACGGAGGAGGTACACAGAGATTTTGAGTCATCTAGGTGAAATGTAAAAATAATCGCTAGCATTTCATCTCAACTCGCTATGTTAGGCATTAGGATAGGATATATTGAGTGACAGAGCACACTCATACAGAAATCACCAACCAGTTAGTGGTGCCTAAGAGCTGCCGGGAAACGTTTCTCCAGACGCCTCATTATAATCCTATGGAGGGACATTTAGGACAGGATAAAACACTTTTCTGTCTCACAGCCCACTTCTATTGGATGGGCGTTAGCTGGGATGTTAACAGGTGGTGTGCAGCATGTCATGAACTTCAGGTGGTGAATCCATCCACCATCCAAAAAGTGCCATTGTGCCATTAATCGAGGTCCCATTTGAGAGAATTGGAATGGACCTTGTCAGGCCATTAGAATGCTCAACATAGGGCTTTGTGTTAATCTTTGTGGACTATGCAATGTGATACCCGGAAGCAATGCCGCTTTGCAACATCTCAGCATGCAGTGTTGCGGCGGCACTCTTCAGTGTGATCTCCGGGGATCCCAAAAGAGATCCTGACAGATCAGGGCACAACTTTCATGTCATGGACACTTCAAAAACTTTATGAATTACTGGGGATTAAATTGATTCATACTAGCGTTTACCATCCGCAAAGTGATGGGCTGGTCATATGACTTAATAAAATGCTCAAAACATGATCTGTAAGTTTGTTCACAAGAATGCAAATTTTATGCTATTTAATAAATAAATGCTATTTGCAGTCCGAGAGGTCCCACAAGCATCCACAGGATTTTTCCCCATTTTAACTTCTCTACGAGTATAGACCTTGCAAGATCCTAGATGTCATGAGGGAAAATTGGGAGGAAGGTCCTTCAGACAGTAAAAATGAAATTCAGTATGTTCTTGACCTGCGAGCAAAACACCACTCACTGGGAACCCTAACATAGGAGAATTTGCTACAAGCTCAAGAACGTCAAAGCCAGCTGTATAACGGGGTGCTCAGCTGCGTAGTTTCACACCAGGAGATAAAGTGCCCATTTTACTACCCATGAAATTACTCGCAAAGTGGCAAGGGCCGGGGTAGGGGACGTTGACTATGAGGTAGTGTGCATGGACAGGGGAGGGGGCCAACAGATTTATCATGTCAACCTCCTGAAACTGTGGAGGGAGACAGAGTCAGCGGCCTTGGTGACGGCAGTTCCAAAGAGGGATGAGCTGGGACCGGAACTGAATTTAAATCTGGCAAAGAAATTTTTTCCGGTCCCAATTGGAAGCCACCTCTCACCCTCCCAAGCTGCTGATGTTTCAAAAATCCAGCAGGAATTTTCTGACACCTTCTCAGCTCTGCTTAGGCACACTGACTTCATAGAGCACCACATTGAGATGGCCCCAGGGGTAGTGGTACATAGTGGCCCCTATAGACTTCCCGAACACAAAAAAACAGGTAGTCAGGGAAGAGCTCAAGGCCATGCCTGATATGGGAGTAATTGAAGAGTCACACAGCGAGTGGAGCAGTCCTGTTGTTTTCGTTCCCAAAACATATGGCCCGCTTCTGTGTAGACTAAAGAAAAATAACGTGGTGTCTAAATTTGATGCATAGACCATGCTGATTCTTACTCGACACTGGACTTAACCAAGGGATATTGACAGATCCCCTTGACTACAACATCCCATGAAAAAACAGTCTTCTCCACACCATTCGGTTTACACCAATTCGTGACACTTCCATTTAGGTTGTTTGGGGCTCCCACAATGTTTCAGCGATTGATGGATCACCTCCAACACCCACATAATGCGTATGCCACAGCATACTTAGATGACATTATTATCTTTAGTAACGACTGGCTGCGGCATTTACAACAACTAAGGGCGGTCCTGAAACTGTTCAGGAAGGTGGAACTCTCAGCAAATTCACAGCAAAAAGGGCACAATTGGATGGGTGGAGGTAAAGTATCTGGGCTTCCACCTGGGTCACGAGCAGATGCATCCCCAAATTAATAATACAGCAGTGATTGCAGCCTGCCCTCATCCAAGGACCAAAAAGGAGGTGAGACAGTTCTTAGGGCTGGCTGGCTATTATCACCCGTTTATACCAAATTATTCAGACATCACCAGCCTTTTGACGGATCTCACTAAAAAGGGAGAAGCAGATGCGGTCCAGTGGATGGAGCAGTGCCAGCAGGCTTTTAATCAGGTAAAGGCAGCACTTTGTGGTGGACCTCTTTTGCACTCTCCTGACTTCTCTCTCTCCTTTGTGTTACAGACAGACACATCGGACAGAGGGCTGGGGGCCGTTTTGTCCCAAGTGGTGGAGGGGGAGGAGAGCCCGGTGCTGTACATCAACTGAAAGCTGTCAAACCGGGAGGGTAAGTACTGCACTAAAGAAAGGGAATGCCTGTCCATCAAGTGAGCAGTCCTCACCCTCCGCTACTACCTACTGTGGAAGCCGTTCACCCTCTGTTTGGATCATGCCCCGCTCTAATGGCTCCACCGCATGAAGGATGCCAACGTGCAGATCATCTGTTGGTATTTAGCCCTCCAGCCTTTTAAATTCGAGGCGATCCACAGGCCAGGTGCACAGATGGCTGTGGAGGACTTCCTCTCCCGCCAGGGAGGGAGGGGGGAGGTTAAATAAAAAGCCCTCCACCTTGTTAAGCTCCCCAACCCTGTCTCACATTGCCTCATCTATCACAAGGATATTATACCTAGATA
Source organism: Doras micropoeus (assembly GCA_028566355.1). Classification (NCBI taxonomy): domain Eukaryota; kingdom Metazoa; phylum Chordata; class Actinopteri; order Siluriformes; family Doradidae; genus Doras; species Doras micropoeus. The sequence continues at coordinate 7,733,459 of JAOUQY010000027.1, forward strand.
CGATATTACTCTGGTAATTGACTAAGACCAAGGCTGACACTTCACTTCTAAGGTAACTCAGAAACTTAGTATTTGAACATTGAACTATCACCCACAGTCTGCAACCATTGTAGATTGTAGAATTAATAGAATGCTGAATGTTTGACCAAAGCCATGATTGAAACAGGAAAAAAAACTTGGTAGATTTACTGCCAGTATACCTGAGTGACCCCCACACAAAGTGATACCTGGAACTGTCAGGTTCCCATAAGAGATCCTGACAGGCCAGGGCACTACCTTTATGTCATGAACACTATGCATGTTTTAGAAGTATTGTCCTAGATGTCATTACAGAAAATTGTGAGGAGGGACCATCTTACAGCAAAAATGAAATTCAGTACATTCTTCATCTCATTCTTGGCAATGGGCCAATTAACATGAATTTGCTACAGTACATCAAGCCCCAGGAGGCTTGTTTTACTACACATTTTGACCTTGAAATTACTCTGCAAGTGGCAAGGGCCCTTTGAGTTCACATTGCAAGGGGACATCAACTATGAGGTCAGGCGAATGGATAGAGACACTACAAATCCATCACTCAAACCACCAAAAACCATAAGCCAGTGGCTCTGGCAATGGTGGTTCCTCAGAGGGAGGACCAGAGCGGCCTTGGTGACGGCAGTTCCAAAGAGGGATGAGCTGGGACCGGAACTGAATTTAAATCTGGCAAAGAAATTTTTTCCGGTCCCAATTGGAAGCCACCTCTCACCCTCCCAAGCTGCTGATGTTTCAAAAATCCAGCAGGAATTTTCTGACACCTTCTCAGCTCTGCTTAGGCACACTGACTTCATAGAGCACCACATTGAGATGGCCCCAGGGGTAGTGGTACATAGTGGCCCCTATAGACTTCCCGAACACAAAAAAACAGGTAGTCAGGGAAGAGCTCAAGGCCATGCCTGATATGGGAGTAATTGAAGAGTCACACAGCGAGTGGAGCAGTCCTGTTGTTTTCGTTCCCAAAACATATGGCCCGCTTCTGTGTAGACTAAAGAAAAATAACGTGGTGTCTAAATTTGATGCATAGACCATGCTGATTCTTACTCGACACTGGACTTAACCAAGGGATATTGACAGATCCCCTTGACTACAACATCCCATGAAAAAACAGTCTTCTCCACACCATTCGGTTTACACCAATTCGTGACACTTCCATTTAGGTTGTTTGGGGCTCCCACAATGTTTCAGCGATTGATGGATCACCTCCAACACCCACATAATGCGTATGCCACAGCATACTTAGATGACATTATTATCTTTAGTAACGACTGGCTGCGGCATTTACAACAACTAAGGGCGGTCCTGAAACTGTTCAGGAAGGTGGAACTCTCAGCAAATTCACAGCAAAAAGGGCACAATTGGATGGGTGGAGGTAAAGTATCTGGGCTTCCACCTGGGTCACGAGCAGATGCATCCCCAAATTAATAATACAGCAGTGATTGCAGCCTGCCCTCATCCAAGGACCAAAAAGGAGGTGAGACAGTTCTTAGGGCTGGCTGGCTATTATCACCCGTTTATACCAAATTATTCAGACATCACCAGCCTTTTGACGGATCTCACTAAAAAGGGAGAAGCAGATGCGGTCCAGTGGATGGAGCAGTGCCAGCAGGCTTTTAATCAGGTAAAGGCAGCACTTTGTGGTGGACCTCTTTTGCACTCTCCTGACTTCTCTCTCTCCTTTGTGTTACAGACAGACACATCGGACAGAGGGCTGGGGGCCGTTTTGTCCCAAGTGGTGGAGGGGGAGGAGAGCCCGGTGCTGTACATCAACTGAAAGCTGTCAAACCGGGAGGGTAAGTACTGCACTAAAGAAAGGGAATGCCTGTCCATCAAGTGAGCAGTCCTCACCCTCCGCTACTACCTACTGTGGAAGCCGTTCACCCTCTGTTTGGATCATGCCCCGCTCTAATGGCTCCACCGCATGAAGGATGCCAACGTGCAGATCATCTGTTGGTATTTAGCCCTCCAGCCTTTTAAATTCGAGGCGATCCACAGGCCAGGTGCACAGATGGCTGTGGAGGACTTCCTCTCCCGCCAGGGAGGGAGGGGGGAGGTTAAATAAAAAGCCCTCCACCTTGTTAAGCTCCCCAACCCTGTCTCACATTGCCTCATCTATCACAAGGATATTATACCTAGATACGATATTACTCTGGTAATTGACTAAGACCAAGGCTGACACTTCACTTCTAAGGTAACTCAGAAACTTAGTATTTGAACATTGAACTATCACCCACAGTCTGCAACCATTGTAGATTGTAGAATTAATAGAATGCTGAATGTTTGACCAAAGCCATGATTGAAACAGGAAAAAAAACTTGGTAGATTTACTGCCAGTATACCTGAGTGACCCCCACACAAAGTGATACCTGGAACTGTCAGGTTCCCATAAGAGATCCTGACAGGCCAGGGCACTACCTTTATGTCATGAACACTATGCATGTTTTAGAAGTATTGTCCTAGATGTCATTACAGAAAATTGTGAGGAGGGACCATCTTACAGCAAAAATGAAATTCAGTACATTCTTCATCTCATTCTTGGCAATGGGCCAATTAACATGAATTTGCTACAGTACATCAAGCCCCAGGAGGCTTGTTTTACTACACATTTTGACCTTGAAATTACTCTGCAAGTGGCAAGGGCCCTTTGAGTTCACATTGCAAGGGGACATCAACTATGAGGTCAGGCGAATGGATAGAGACACTACAAATCCATCACTCAAACCACCAAAAACCATAAGCCAGTGGCTCTGGCAATGGTGGTTCCTCAGAGGGAGGACCTGCGACCAGAGGGAACTCAAAAATTATAACTCATACTGGTTCCACATGGAGAAAACCTCTTGCTATCCCAGAAGGCACAGGTTTCCCAGTTGCAAACTTAGTTTTTACCTCTACCTGGTTGCACAGACCTCACACTGAGATGCCCCCAGTGGTTGTATGCAGCCACCCCTACTGGTTACCTGAACACAATAAAATGTGGCATTTGCCTAACTTTTCTCTACTTTTGTTTTACAGTCAGACTTGATGAACAGAGTACAGGGAGCCATTTTATCAAAGGTGGTGGAGAAGGGGGACTGCCCCATGCTGTACCTGCCTACCTAGTGGTTAAGGTGTCATTGTAGAAATCTATGGCGTTATGAATTATGCATTGTGAAGTACCAGGATACTTTATTCCAAAACCTGGTTAATGACACAACATATGTTGAAGTCTCTGTCTTTTAAGTTAGATATATATAAACAGACATATAGCTCATTTTTGATGTTGTCACAGTGTACAGAGTTACCCAGAGTTACTAACGTGACAATAAATATAGAAAAAATCTTATTTTTATTGATGCTGTTAAACAAGATTTTTTTCAAAAGCCAGAGCTAAAGGAGGTCTTTGATGTCAAGTTCACTGAATAAATATAGCCTTCTCCCTCTGTTTGTTTCACTAACAGCTGCAGAGGTTTTTGGATTCCTTTAAAAATTTCCCCCTTTTTATTTATTTGTTCAGTTTCTTTATCAGCAGCCATAAAAAAGCTGAACATGAATTTCATTTCAAAAGCTTCCTCCTGCAGTATGAGGGAAGCATTCATAGCAGCTTTTCATAATGTCATTCACACTCTGCATGAAGGAGATAGGGGTGCTAGGAAGTGGCAAAGTCAATTGGTGGAAACAGATAATGAGAGAGCACACAAGCTGCTTAATACACAAATGAAAGACTGCAAGCGCTGACACCACACTTTCTGGGATTAATAAAAACACCACAGAGAAGACAGCAATGCTCCAATCCTGCTCATACACTGTTTACTTCATTGGTACATGGCAATATACAATATGTTAGAGTTTAAAAAAAATGTAGGAATAGTGTTTGATGCCTAAAATAAAAACTGCTCTTCAGAGTGCACTTAAAATATTGGACACGGTTGTATTTTTCTAAAGATCTGTAATTATTTTAATTAAAAAAGAATATTTTTATACATATATAAATGGTGAGTGGTGTGCCAAAGGAATTCATCTCCAACAGAGAAGTACCACATAGCAGTGTGTAATATGATCACCACATAACCCATGAGAAAAACAGCAATACATGTGTATGCATTATTACTTATTGATATTGATACATATATTACTTAGTGGCACCCCTAGTAAACATGAGTAATAAGGGTTATGTACATTAAGTGCATTATGCACTTCAGGAGGGTTTCACAACACAAATATCTGGGCATTGCGAAGGCTAGAATGCAACTGAAACGGGTCGTGTACTGTTTATCACTCTAACTGATCTTGAACCACCATCCAATGGGTAAGCCCTACAAAAGCTGGAATTTAATTCTAATTACTTTTTTGGACAGATCTTGTATATGTATTTATACACTATATTGCCAAAAGTATTCACTTGTCTGCCTTCACAT
>JAOUQY010000027.1:8329104-8340899 GCA_028566355.1 Doras micropoeus
AGGCTGGTTCAATTTAGCCATGAAACCTCCCACACTAAAATGACAGGTGTTTCAGTTTCATTGTCTAACCCCTGTATAAATTAATATATAAATAAATAATTTAAAGAATATAAAAATTGAGATAAAAAGTAACAAAGGATGTAAATAGAAGGAAAAACGTAGAAATATAAAATGTAAACAATGTAATCTGTGTGTTAAAAGCGCTTTAGAAATAAAGTTGAATTGAATTTTGACTTTTCGAAAAATTATATCAGGCAGAATTGAGGTTTGAGATGATCTCCTTCTGGAAATTCCAGATCTAGTTTTTCCTGCTGAGCAGCAGTGCTACTAACGAGTTTGCCAGTGAGGTGTGGTGGCCAAGTTCCTTCTTTACAAACACATGAAATTAGGACACAGCTTATAGGTTTTGTCCCTAACTATTATCCCAAATAACGAGCAAGCCGGGGGCGACGGTGGTAAGGGGAAAAACTCCCTCGGATGACGAGCTTCCCTCAGACTTACACTGACTTAATTCAGTTTAAAATGCCATTTTTCGGTTATGAACACGATTAAGTTCCCTGTAATGTGTGTTCACAAAAGACCTAGTGTTCTGAAATCCCTGCTTTATTTCTGCGGGAAGAATTAAAGATTAATACCGGATTGATCTCCTTGTTAGGACGCAGCCATTTCACCCTTCTGTTTTTCCCTCTTTCCTGTAGGTGGTGTTGGACGTGGGATGCGGCTCAGGGATCCTGTCATTTTTTGCAGCTCAGGCTGGTGCGCGTAAGGTGTATGCTGTGGAGGCCAGCACCATGGCTCAGCATGCAGAGGTGCAGCTCCTTACACACACTTTTATTTGGTCTATATGCCATTTTTGACACTATAACTGTGTATCTGTAATTTAGCAACCATACAAATGGATTTTTCTGTGTGTGTTGTAGGTTTTGGTGAACAGTAACAGGTTGATGGAGCGCGTGGTAGTAATACCAGGCAAGGTGGAGGAGATCACCCTACCTGAACAGGTGGACATAATCATCTCCGAGCCCATGGGCTATATGCTGTTTAACGAGAGGATGCTGGAGAGCTACTTGCATGCTAAGAAATTCCTCAAACCGAATGGTTAGTAGAGCGATGGTGTGTGTGTGTGTGTGTTCAGGCTCACGGTATTGCATTGTGTCCTGTAGATTGTTGCTGATGTTTTTGATTTGTGTTTGTAGGTAAAATGTTCCCCACCATTGGCGATGTCCACCTCGCCCCTTTCACAGATGAGCAGCTCTACATGGAGCAGTTCACCAAAGCCAACTTCTGGTGAGCAGCTTTAGTGGGAACCAGTTGTTTTGCAACCGAACTCTGTACATAAACCTGGATCATGGAACATTTCTCAAATGTTATAGCTAGTCACATTGCATCCCTGAACTGTCCATAAGCACTCATTAACAAGTGTCAGTTCTTCATTATGGTTCTTTTTGCTTGCTGAGCTCCTGCTGGTTGGTCAGGTGACGAGTGCCGAGGTGGCGCTTTCCCGAGAAGGTGTCCGTTCGAATTGAACCCTGCTGCTTTTTCCTCTTTGCTTTGTCGAAAGCAAGTGAGAATGCAGTTATGACACTCGGGTACAGAACAAAACGGGTAGTCTTACAGCGTCTGAGTGAAGTACCGTGTAGCCCTGTTCTAAGACAAACTGATTTGAGTCAACTGCAGGAAGTGAACCGAACACGCTTTGCATTACATACATTCTGCATTATACATAGAAAAACTGGTACAGAAGCCTATGCCACAAACATAGCAACAGCACCTATGGACATCATTGGTTGCATCCAACAGTCTGTGTATAAAGCGATGGACATCTATGGAAGCTTCTAGAGCCGTTTCTGCTGTAAGAATGGCAAGCTAGTTTGGATTTTCACGTATGAGCATTTCAAGGGTGTACCGTGACTACAAGAATTCCTGCAAAACCTCGAACTTAGGACAGCAGCATGGCGTAAAAAGACTCTGGGTGAACGTGACCGGCGTCGGCTGGTGAGAATCAGTTCACGTGATAGGCGTACAACACTGCCTCAAGTAACAATGGAATTAAATGCTGGGGCCTCGACAAACATCAGCGTGATGACTGTGCAACATTCCCAAGTATTAACTGGTATACCAGTTTTTCTGGTACGTCAGTGTATATTGCATGTTAATAACATAACTTGATGGCGTGTTGCTACCTCATACTGGGAACTTGCTAGACGTCACTGGGGAAAGAAATCTGATTGAATAACTCATGTGGACAGTTTTCTGACAGATTACTGACAGGTTTGGGGTTTTGTTTTGCATCAGATTGCTTTTGGGTATGTGAAATGTACTCAGACATTAACAAGCCTCTGAACACAGGGCTGCCTAAAGTACAAGTTTGTATCATACAGGCAATATACAAACATACAAAGTAAACTGACAAGTGCAGCACCGGTTAGTGAACACACAGACCCGTGCACACAGCATCAGGATCAATGAGGCAGCAGATTAAAGACGAGAAAGGGCATGGTGCGCTCTGGGCACGAATATTGCAGCAAAAGCAGCAGTTTATTGTAGCTGAAGAGGATAGGATTCAGTTAATGTATACACTTCCTAACAAATCCTAACATTTCCTCTTGTGCGTTTTGTCTGCTTTTAAGGTACCAGCCATCTTTCCACGGGGTGGATCTGTCTGCACTGAGGGGAGCTGCCGTAGACGAGTACTTCAGACAGCCGATTGTGGTAAACCCAGTGTTTTAATCTGTGAAGACTGGATGTGAATTTACTTTTATACAAATTTCAGACGTAGGCATGGTAGGTGGAGGTAGAGCTGGAACAGAGTGTGTGTGGGTGGGTGTGTGTGTGTGTGTGTGTGTGTATGTGTGGGTGTATGCTTGCTCTCAGCAGAGTGTCTGTTAGAGCGGCTGCTGCCTTGCCACAGGAGCTCGAGCTGGGCGATGGGCCGTGTATTTGGGAGCCTGATATTTTTACTTTGATTTTAAGAATTACAGGCTTAATATAATAGCAGTCGGTTTAACTAGGAAATGAATAAAATGTTGACTTTTCAGAGCAAATAATAGTGCACGCAGAAGGAACCTTGTGTATGGATTTTATCTTTGTAAAGCCTCCTTGGGAGAATATCCATTGTTAAAAAAAATTGAATTGAACATTCTTTATGACGAGCATAATAAGACTTAAGCTTTTCTGGATGTACAGTTGGGTCTCTGGAGTGACTACCAACCCACTTTGAAACATGATACCCAGTCGGTTCTTTGTACGCTGCAGATTTCGGAAAACGTAGGCTTAAATGCTCCGTCTTGAAATCTGTTAAGATTTTTTACGCAACGAGCGAACTGACTGGAGCGATGGCGGACACACTGGTTGATGCACAGACCTCACTCCCATCAGCCACCAGGGCATCTATGTAATATACATGTAGACTCTCTGCCTGTGGCAGAGAGGGGGTGGGATGAGCAGTGAGCAGTGACTCAACAGGCACCAGGGTGAAACTAAAACAGGGTGAAAAGACAGCGGTAGTACTTAAATGAGATGAAAGGGGTCTGCCAAATGCCGTAAATGTAAATATACCTCAAGTGTGGGCTTACAGAGTTAAAACAACAAACTCATTGAAATGACTGTCTGACCCACCTACAGAAACATAGACCTGATCTTGATTTAAAGAAATGGGCTAATCTTACTTATATATAAACAGATTTACGGCATTTTATTACTCATTTCTGGGTAGGCCATTTTATTTTACCAAGCATTCACATTTCCCAGTTTGTAACTGAGCATGTTTAAATGTGAATGGATTGAGACTGAATGCTTTTTTTTTTTAAACAACTGATTATATTCCTATACAGATGGTCAGATGGTGAGAATTATTGCTGTAATTAGTTAAAAGTGATAAATGTTTAGCTTTTTTTTTTTTTATGGGTCACATTTACTAACGATCGTTTGCACACACTCAGTAATGTTGGATTTTTTTTTGGCATACTGTTGTGGAAGTGTAATGACTCATAACTGCACTGTCCCAGCAGTGCTCCAGTTCTCTTTTGACTCCGTTTCTTCTCCATGTCATCTCTAGAGTTGCTTTCTTCCCACTGTCACCTCTGGGGTCTAAATCTATATGCAGAATTTTATAAAAAAGTACTTGTTAAAAGTGTTGTTATACATAAAACTGAATAAAACTTTCTAGAAGCAACCGTTGACCATGTTAGAGAAAGAATCTAGTTGATTATGATGGATTTTTAGCAGCGAGGTGATGCGAAGCGAGAGCTGTACCTGACATTTCTTTCTCGTTGGTCTCATTTCTCGTATATTCTGCTTAATGCTTAAGTGATTTTTGTTTTGTTTGTTTGTTTCTTTCTTTTTAGGACACGTTTGACATCCGAATCTTGATGGCCAAATCTGTGAAATACACAGTTAACTTTTTAGACACGAAAGAGGAGGACCTTTATAAGTATGATGTTTATAATGTTGATTGATTTAATGCTGATGTCATGTAGTTTAATAAACTACAAAGGTTTTTGAATATTTTGTTCTTCCCCATTTAGGATAGAGATTCCCTTTAAGTTCCACATGATGCACTCGGGGTTGGTGCACGGCCTGGCTTTCTGGTTCGACGTTGCATTTATGGGATCTGTGTAAGTTCTGTGTTCGTTAGATTTCTCGGAGGCTGAGGAATAATTAAGATTTTTATATTTGGAGTGAACCGTGGGGGGAAAAAAGCCATCTTATACGTTTCATGTTCCATCGTACGTGTTTCTCCTCGCAGGATGACCGTGTGGCTCTCCACAGCGCCCACTGAGCCCCTGACTCATTGGTATCAGGTGCGCTGTCTGCTGCAGTCGCCACTCTTCGCCAAAGCGGGAGACACCATGTCGGGCACGGCCCTGCTCATCGCCAACAAGAGGTTACCACACGTTATTAACCTTTAGCTCCCCATTGCCCAGGAAGTAGTTTTGTTTTAGAGTTTAATGAACAACATTCCCTTGGTCTAGGCAAAGCTACGACATCAGTATTGTTGCTCAAGTTGATCAGACCGGCTCCAAGTCCAGCAACCTCCTGGATCTGAAGAACCCCTTTTTCAGGTATGTTTGTTACCGATCGAGGTTATATTCATGACGTCTGTTTATAAGCCAGTGTAAAGCAGGATCTCATCTTTGTGTGTTCTGTGTGTTTTTTGTTTTTTTTTTATAGATACACAGGCACCACCCCTAACCCTCCTCCCGGCTCACACTACACCTCCCCCTCTGAGAACATGTGGAACACTGGGGGAGCCTATAGCATGAGTCAAGGCATGGCTGTGTCAGGTCTCACATACACATACACACACAGTCACATAGTGAATACTGATCTGTGTGAAGTACTTCAAATATAAATCGTGTATATTATTAGATGTTTATACCCCATTTAGTTCCTTATCCTTTTCTCATTTCCCCCCCTCGTGTTCGCTCTGTTTCTTCCTCAGGAATGCCAGCAGCTTATGACCTCAGCACTGTCATTGGTGGCAGTGGCTCCTCCGTTTCCCACAACAACCTCATCCCCCTTGGTACAGATATGCATGCACGTACGGATATGCACGCACACCACACACACACCATAAAATCACACACACACCCATTATGGACTGCAGCGGTGCCAACATCTACGTCTTAGCCACCGCATGAGCGCTATTTTTTTAACCCCTTGCTATGGGGTAAGGGAGCAGCTTGAAAACCACTCCAGAAAAAGCAGTGGTAAGGCCAAACACAAATCAGATTTGTCTGACAGAAAAGCCAAGTAACTGCTGTGGAAAGATGCAGCAACCTGTGAACTTGTGAGCCTACAGACGCCACATGGGAAGGACTGGTTTCTTTGGTTCATAACAAAACAGAGGAAGTAGCAGTCATTCCCTTTTTTGCATTGCTAGACAAAGTCTTAAAGTAGCGGTCGAACGGTTAATCGATGCAATTTAGAGATAATCTGCATCGTCCAGTGCCTGCGCTCATGACGCAGATGATCAAAAGAAAAATCTACGCAGGCAGCTTTGCCAGTCTGGCTCCCATGGAGCGATGTTAGAGCTCCCCCTTGTGTCCAATTTGCCATTGTGCAGACAGACGTCAGTAGGCGCTGTGAAATAGTGCGTGCCAAAGCTGGGTGTAACGAGAGAAAATGGCAAGACTCGTCTCTAATCACGTGTTAGATGATATGAGCAGGCTGTACATACAAAGTTATATTTTTTTTCCATGTGTTTGATCGCTTTAGATGTTTGTTACCAAATCTGTTACCGATTTGTATGTTTGGTAACATACAAAACTACGCTTCGGGGAAGGTGTTAAATGTCAGCATGTTTTTCCCATCCTAATTAAGCAAACGGAGACAACGCACTTTTCAAATATTGTTTCTGTGCTAATAATGCATTAGTGATAAATGATATCACTAGATAAATGAGTGATAAATGATATCATCCAGGATCATTATCATAGATAAATGTTCATTGGTACCAAAAAATACAAGATATGCAACTAGGAGCTACTGTGATTTAATTATAAGGTGTTTATTTATTTATTTATTTATATACAAATCCTGATATCTGCTTGTCATTAAGTGAACAAAAACTTTTTTTATTTTAAATTAATTAATTAATTTATTTATCTATTTATTTATACACAAAGTTGTATTTTATTACCTATGGACATTCTTTTTTTTTTTTTTTGACAATTTTTTTTCCATTTAAAAATAAGTACACCGGAGACAATAACTAAGCAATAATTATATATAGCTATATAAAAATGTTCATTTAAGTTCAGCAATTCTCTCATTTATTATTATTATTATTATTAATTAAATTGTATTTTCAGTTAAAATAAACGACATTGGTATGATACAAAACGATATTGGTATTGCGTATATCGGCCATCGGTCGCATGCTCTTTAAATATCAGCATCAGACATTTAAAAAAAACCTGTATCGGTTGACCACTATCATAAAGTCTCATATAATGACCAGGCTTTCCTTTCTGCCTGCTAGGATTTTTTTGTTGGCACTTCTGGGACTAGGACAACAAAGCAACTTGTAGTTTTAAGACACATAGTGATTTATATGATATGATTTTATTTACTGATGTGGTAATAGTGTCTAGATCACTCTTCATGCACTATTTTTAAGAACTTTCGGATAAGGGAGGTCTTAATCGTTTGTCTTTTCACAGTGAACACGGGGATCGTCAACCATACTCACTCCAGAATGGGCTCAATCATGAGCACAGGAATCGTCCAGGGTATGTGCGCTGTTTTTCTGATCTCTGACCAGCTCTTTTATTATACTCTTGTCCGTTTTGTAGCTTGTAACTACGATGATTGTACAGCACTTCGGTCAGTCATCGGCTGTTGTTTTTAAAATGCGCTTTATCAATAAATTTGCTGCATACGGCGTTCTTAGACGAGGCACCTGTTCTGTTTTTAAAGCCTACACCGTTTCTGCAGTTGAACCCTGGCTAATTGTTATGGTAATAGTGAGATGATTGTGGCGTTCTCTTTTCCTCAGGAGCTACAACCCAGCAAGGTCCGACCAGCAGCAGCAGCCACTATCCCGTCACTAACCAGTTCACCATGGGTGGTCCTGCCATCTCGATGGCCTCACCTATGGCCATCCCTAGCAACACCATGCATTATGGGAGCTAAGGCCCCCCCTCCCCACGTCCCCTCCCCTTTGCATGTCCAGCCTCCCAAATTGACCACAGCCTAAACCAGATTACCAAATCCAGTGCTGCAGCATCTGACTGTCACCTTTTCCCCCGCTCTTTCATCTCGATGTATATTCGTATATAAATATATATAAAACCTCTTTCTGTCTCTTTCCGCCCCACCCCCACCCTACAGTACCAGTCTTCGCTCTGTCTTGGACGGTCGGAGGTGTGATGGCCATCACTCTCCTCCTTCCTCACATTAGTGCAGTTCCAGGATTAGCCACAAGGAGGCAATGGACTGTCTTGAGCTTTGGGATTTGACAGAATGTTCTTTGCAGAACAGTTTTTTAAAAAAAAAAAGTAAATACTTATCAGATGTACATTCATACAAGAGACACTCAATGAAATGTTAGTGATGGACTGTTTGTAATGAACCTGAGATTTATGGCAGGGCTGTCTTGCTCGTCCTGGCTCGTCTTTTTTTTTTTTTTTTTTCTATTTTGTTTGCTTTAACCTGCATCATGCCAAACTGTCCAACAATATCTCCTATTGGCATAAATATAGTCTCAGCCTCCTTGACTTTTGTAAAGATTTGAAGTGCAGCTGGATTTCCTCTCTGGCTTCCAGGAACATTCAGGAACTATCATTGCCTGTAGAAAGAATAATGACGATAGATGCATTCTTGTAGCTCATTTCATTCCAGAGCAACTTTTTTTTTTTTTTTTTTTAACATAGTGCAGCCCCAGATGTGTGCAGCTAGCTGTTTGCCCTCAAGATCTGCACAGCAGGGTTAGCAAAAACTAACCACATTATTGAGCTAATGAGCGTTTTGAGGAATCTCCTGTTCCAGAGGTCTGCATCCACACACACTCCAGAATGCTGGAATTCTGGAACAGATTCCACGAGGCATTAGTTAAAGAAGGGGGGACGGATGAACCGGACGTCTGGCTTTGCACACACCCATCTGCCACTGCAGCAGGACAATTGTTCAGGATCAGCACGATCCTAGTTTACATCCCCTAACCCCTTTTGTTTTACCCATGTGTCATTATATTGTTTTTTTTTTTTGATTATATGTACTCTCAAAGGTCACCTGTCAACCCTCTCTGACCCTTGATCCTTCTCCTTGTTCCTGTCCCCACATCTCCTACCTCCCCATGCTGGGCACTGCCTAGAGAAAGACTTTTGAGAAGGTATGCATTGCTTCAGGTCACCCATTTATATATTTGTTTCTTTTCTGTTCAGCCATTGATTTGATTTGAGACTTTGATTGATGAGAAGTCCCTGTTAGTTTGTAGAATTAACTCCTTTTTTTTTTTTTTTCATTTCACAAGAAAAGCAACAGACACAAAAGGAAAAAAAACATGCAAATTAAATGTTGGTGGAGACTTCCCTATAAAGTCTGGCTTCTTGTGTAAAAGAGGCCAAAACATTACATTTGTGTAAGCAGACAGCAGTCGAAGTGTTGCAGCCCTGTCCGAATTCACGGAAGGCATTTGGATTTTGGATAGATTTAATTTGCATTATGCTTAAGATGAAAGCTGCAGTGGAATTGGCATATTTGCTAGTAGCGTTTGCCATGGTGCACAGTTTGGGTAACGCTGTTAAACACTATCCAGAATCTCTTAACTATTTCACTTCGTTTTCCTCCATGGATTCATTCCGGCAGTAGTAAGCTGTTTATCTCGCCGTTCTTTCGTGCACCCCTGACACACCACATGCAATCACCTGGTAGAGACTTTATTTGAACCCAAATAAAGGTCACTTAAATTTGACCCGAACACCAACGTAATCACAACTCCCCAAGAGTAGTTCACGTTCCACGACATTTCAGGACGTTAAAGATGCCATCGTCCGTGTCCGGGATTGGTTTGAAGGAGTGTTTTTAGATGAGGAGATACCAAGATATAATACATTTCATTCACAGTTGAGCCTTCATCCAAAATGACATTTCTTGTGAACATTTCTTGTGTTTTTCCAACAAAAGGACTTTTCAGAAAAGCGCAGCAACAATTTCCATCTACTTCCCAAGGAACAGCAACTTCACATCATGAATTCATACTATATTTATAGGGCATATCATGTTGAGTATCAGTCTACCAACTTCATCATCCACTATAGAGATGTACAAAGCTCCCAACTCTATATGCATAATACATTACAATCTGAGTAAAGATTTATCTTCCAGTTACCCAAAGACAAATTCATGTCCATGGCAGCTGAAGTTATATCCAACTCCATATTACTTATGAGCTGTTCAATCAGTAGTGCAGAACAAAAAGGGCGATTTTGCAGCAACATTTTTTCCCCCCCTAACCCAAAGCTCATTGGGCTGGTTAGTTCGGTTTGCTCAGTGTGGTCAGAGCTGTGTGATTCAGGCTTGGAGAGATGACTGATGGTGCCACTGCTGTCTGGAAGAAGTACAACTGAAACAGAGATGATCAAATACATTACAATGAAGATGGGTGCTTGGGTGCATTTACACAAACTCAAAACAGATCTTATCAGCTGAAACTTGAGACTCGAGCCAGAATGGAAGTGAAATGACTTGTAAGTCTAAAATGACTTCCAGACTGACTTTTAATGTATAATCCAGAACATAAGTCTATGACCAAGCTGGGTTTTGCATTAAGTCCCTACATCATTAAATTTTCTCCCCTAATTTACTTGTATCCAATTCTCACCCATCTGGATTTCTCCCATGTTACAAGATGGCTACCAGTCAGGGAGGTCGAGGCTATCACGCGTTTCCTCCGAGACACGTGACGCTCAGCCTCCACGTCTTTGTGAACTGCTGCTCATGCAATATCTGGGAACGATGTAACACTCGGTGGAAAGCACTCCCACCCACCTTCTGTATTGCATGAGCTCACAGATGCCCGTGAATGGCTAGTGCCACTCATATTGGGGTGGCTCAGTGATTAAGGTGTTGGGTTAGTGAATAGAAGGTTGGGGGTTCAAGCACCACCACCAAGCCACCACTGTTGGGCCCCTGAGCAAGGCCCTCAACTGCTCAGTTGTAAAAATGAGATAAATGTAAGTCACTCTGGATAAGGGTGTCTGCCAAATGCCATAAATGTAACTGTAAATATTGACATGGAAGTGAGCGTGTGCTGCCCCGAGAGCACGGCCAATTTTGCTCTCTGAACTCCTGGCCATGTGCAGCTACAGTATCATCTGGACTCAAGCTACTGATCTCCAAATGATACGGTGAAGACTTTGATATTGCGTCACTCCGCGAGTACACCATTCAGTTTTAAACAGAAACATTACTGGGCACTGTCAGCCCCAGAAGTCCACTTTGGTTACTGACAAGTCTAATATTCATTGCTCAAGTTCCACATGGAATTGTTCTAATTCATAACTTAGGATCAAGGCAAGTAGTCCTGTAGGTTATATAAGGTGTTCCATATAAGCAAATCACCTTGCAGCCGACGGCCAGTAGAGCATGGAGCAACACGATGGCTGCCATGAGGGTGAATGCTGTGGTTTTGGTGTCGTCACGAACCGCAGGCCAAAAGGTGATGACCAACACAGAGCCAGAGACCAACATGGCAATCACAATCAAGAGCCACTGCAGCCACCCGAATGGAATGATCCATAATATCTTAAAAAAAACAGGACAAGTTGGAAAACGTATTAGGTCCAGTTACCACAGCAGCTTTTGACATGTTCACAAAAATGAACTCCAATATACAATTTATTCAAATAAAAAGTGTGAGACAGTCTGGGAAACCCCACTGGATATGTCACTGGCTGAAATCGGTAAAACAGCCAGAAATGTCAAAAACAAACAAGGTTTTCTCCTGACAGTACACTTCGACATCATTACTTTATGAATATACTAATTATATACAGTACTGTGCAAAAGTTTTAGGCAGGTGTGAAAAATGCTATAAACTAAAAATGCTTCCAAGAATGGAAGTGTTAACAGTTTATTTTCATCAATTAACAAAATGCAGTGAATGAACAGAAGAGAAATCTAAATCAAATCAATATTTGGTGGGAGCACCCTTTGCCTTCAAAACATCAATTCTTCTAGGTACACTTGCACACAGTTTTTGAAGGAACTCAGCTGGTAGGTTGTTCCAAACATCTGGGAGAACTAACCACAGCTCTTCTGTGGATGTAGGCTTCCTCAAATCCTTCTGT
>JAOUQY010000027.1:8380992-8391181 GCA_028566355.1 Doras micropoeus
CAGAAGGATTTGAGGAAGCCTACATCCACATAAGAGCTGTGGTTAGTTCTCCAAGATGTTTGGAACAACCTACCAGCTGAGTTCCTTCAAAAACTGTCTGAAAGTGTACCTAGAAGAATTGATGCTGTTTTGAAGGCAAAGGGTGCTCACACCAAATATTGATTTAATTTAGATTTCTCTTCTGTCCATTCACTGGATTTTGTTAATTGATGAAAAGAAACTATTAACGCTTCCATTTTTTTTGAAGCATTCTTAGTTTACAGCATTTTTCACACCTGTCTAAAACTTTTGCACAGTACTGTGTATATAATATATACACACACAATACTGTGCAAAAGTCTTAGGAACCCTATTGTTTCTACAAATGAAAGCAACGCGTTACATAACAGACCACTTTTCTGACAGAAATCATAATGAAGGCTGCTGGGTTTTGCATGCAGTGTGACAGTCAAAGTCTCCAGAAGAGCTGTGGCAGATTCTCCAAGACGCTCAGTAAAACTTGAAAGCTAATTTCCTTATAAAACTGCACACGCTATCCCTGGGAACGCTGTTTAACAAAAAGGCACACCAAATATTGACTTCCTTTAGTTTATTACTGTTTACTGCACTTTATAGTGTTTACTTTTATGCAGAAACATCATTTTCGAAGGCATCTTTACTTCACGGCGAGTCTTTCCATGTGTCTAAGACTTAGCTGGTAAGTTTTACTGAGCGTCTTGGAGAATCTGACACGTCCCAAAGGAAGTTATGGTTATACAGAAGGTTGAGAGCTGATTAGATTTGCGCCCAGTAACTGCATTTAATTCTAATAAATAACCAATATCATGTTCAACCTCTCACGCTTATAGCAAACTGCACTTCATGAAAATCGGTCATCGCTCCAATATGGCGGCTAACCAGATCTCTGCGTTTTTGTAGGGCTAGCCCTGCTTTCCCTCCGCGGCAGTAGGGGTCGATAGCTATCGCAGCACTACAGTTTCACATTTCCAGTTAAAAACACTTTCACACGCTTCCGGCTGCGCCATTTTCTGCTGCCAAATGTTCGCTCTGTGCACCGCATCTTGGTGATTCACAAATAACTGGAGGTTCCACTACTTTATTAAAACATGGGAAGGAAAAAGAAGAAGCAGATGAAGCCATGGTGTTGGTATCCTTTCTGGGAAAAGCTGCTGGTTCCGTGATACAATGTAGAAAATCCCGTTTTATTTTGTGAACCAGGTAACAAACAGATCTAGCCAGGTTAGCAAAACACGGTGGCTTACTCGGTCAGTCAGACCTGCGTGCTTGTCTTTTATTTGATATTTCATTGGCTCATCACCGCCGCTGTTTTAGTAGTATTTGGAAACATTTCCAGAGACTTACTGATGAGAATTAGGCACTGAAGAGATTCTCTAACATCTGCCTGCCTTCTGGGGGTTTTCCCGGTTTGCATTCGCACATTAACGCGGCGTGAGACGTTTTCCCTTAATTCGTAGTGCAGCACTTCCGGGTTCCGGTGTCCTGTCGGGACGTCTTACCGTAGCGCATGCTGATAGTGATTCTATCTGTTGATCTGTCAGCTGCTAGTGTGACCTCACATCTCCGAAAACGTCGGAGCAAATGTTCATGTAGCCTCTTTCTTAAGTATAAATAACATTATCGCCTAAAAAACTGTATACCTTCATTTCATAACACAACAACAGTAGTATTTTGAAACTTACACCTGAGCTTGGTGTGAAATGCATTCTGGGAATTCTGACTGACCCAAGTCCACACAAGTCACCGCCCGAGGGATCGTTGAGAACGCAGCCGGGGATTTACACTGTACTCGGCTGGATTCGGGCTTTTGAATGAAACAGTACAGACGAGACTGGAGACTGAAAGTGTTTCTCAATACAGAGTAGGCCAAGTTTGGAGTACAGACTCCCGAGGATGGAAGGACGCCGTACGCTCGTTCTGCAGTCGGAACAGCAGTGTACTTACGTACTTGACGTCACGTGCCACGGTGACCGCACATCACATAGTTTCTTTCTTGATAAATTAACCACATATTTGAAGTCTAAATAATAGCGGTGTAACGATGCAAAAATGAGACGATGCGCATCGTGGAGTTGGACGCTATCACGTGCACTCTGTTTTTGACCACCCTCACTAACGGGTCATACGTCATACTCTCATTCACCTCAGTTTGAGCCACAGATTCAAAACAAAAGCAAATGTGATGCAAACTTTGAAAGGGGCAGACATTGTAGTGATAACCACAGATGGGTGGACTACAAGGGCTACCCAGCACATGTGATCACCAGAGAGTGGGAAATGGCGAGCTTTGTCCTCCAAACTCACCCTCATTTTGAGTCACACATCCGGCTAAACTTAGCTGAGGAAATTACAACATTACTGTCGTTACAGACAGTTCTCGAAATATGGAGGTAGTGGTGAACGAGGCTGTACTAGCACCACACATAGTGTTTTGCCCACACTTTAAAGCTTGCTTCCCAAGCAGGACTAAACCGCACAAACTGCGTCAGTCAGTTGTTAGGTCTTCCACCGCTGTGCTCGTGGCTTATTACTTTAAATTATTACAGATTCCCCCACAAAAACTCATCTTTCTTTTAATTTGAAAGAGACTAAAAATCCTTTGTTAAAGTTTTTACTCAAGAAAACTACACATTGTTTTGAATTGATTTTCTTCAAAAATAAAAAAAGGAATAGTAGCAAAGTCATCTGCATGAACATGGAGACTACTCATAGGCTTGGATTGCGTTTTGGGTGTAGTTGAGCTGCCAGGTTTGGGAGGACCTGCAGCCATGCAGCAGCTGTCGTGTGGAGGGTAGGAAGAAGTCCCCATGTATCTTGTTTTTCTGTGAATAATAAGTATAATTAACCTGAATGGTTAACGGTAGTTGAGAAGACTACTCCAAGTTGATGAGTTGGAATTTCACCTTGAGGGGGTGTTTGTAAGGCAGGGAAATACAATTTGCAGCCTTGTCTCGAACACAGCATAATACCAACCAAAAAAACAATCCATAAGAGGGACTTAGTACAGCACTATAGCTAGATAACTAGACAACACACCATCTTTTTTTAGCTGGATATCTATCATCCATGTGTCCATCTTGCTCTATGATGACCTTAACTCTCAATGCAGGTACTGTAATAGGGATTTTGATGACGAAAAGATTCTTATTCAGCACCAGAAAGCCAAACATTTCAAGTGTCACATATGTCATAAAAAGCTGTACACAGGTCCAGGCCTGGCCATCCACTGTATGCAGGTGAGTACATGTTTACATTTCCATAACCATGGTCTCCTTGGTGCTCAAGTTCAAACAAAATACTGTTTTCTGCTGTGTTGAAGGTTCACAAAGAAACTATAGATGGTGTTCCCAATGCAATACCTGGAAGAACGGACATTGAACTAGAAATTTATGGGATGGAGGGTATTCCAGAGAAAGATATGGAAGAAAGGAGACGGGTACTCGAGCAGAAAACACAGGGTAATTTACTCTTAACCTTTATTGCTTGTATTGTCTGTGCCCCTTTTATGCTGTAGTTTATATCCACCACTAATTCCTTTTCTGTTGTTTTTGCTTCAGAAAACCAGAAAAAGAAACAGAACCAAGATGACTCGGATGAGGATGATGACGACGAAGAGGCAGGACCCTCATTCCAGCAGACAGCAGCACAGCCTCCAGCTGCTTATGCTCCAATGGTGCAGCCTGGAATGGCGCCTGTGCCCACACCAGGGATGCCACCTGGGAGCTACTCAGGTGAGCCAAATTGTTTCTAACATTTTTTAACTGGCTTTAATAATAAAAAAAAGACCAGCAAAATGTATCTGTATCCTGATTTTTTTTTTCATTGGTTAAGACAAATGTTGGCCAAGGACCAGCTGAATTTTTGCTCAGCACACAAACGTTACTGTTTTTTTATCATGTCCCAGGAATGCCACCAATGATGCCTGCGGTCCCTCCCATGATGCCAGGGATGCCCCCAGTCATGCCAGGAATGCCACCTGGGTAAGAATTCACAAATAACCATGATGTTAAAGCAGATACAGTCCTTTCTGAAAGTACTGGAATAGCAAGGCCAATTCTTTTGTTTGTCTATACACTGAAGAAATTTGGTTTTGAGATCAAAAGACGAGTGTAAGTTGACAGATTAGTGTTTCAACTTTTATTTTGCGATATTTCTCTGATATTTAAAACCTAGCACCTCTTCTTTAAGGTTTGTTCAAGTCATCAAAAATATTGGAACATGCGACTGAGAGTTGTTTCTTGTTGCCCAAGTGTGCCTCGTTTGATTATTTAAACAATTAATTGTTCTGAATGTCTACTCTTCATTTGAGCCCTGGGTTTTGCCAGCGAAGACTGCATTCATTGTTAAAAAAAGGACAAACTAATAAGAAGACCAGTGCGCTGTCTATGGGAGACAAGTGAAGCTGAAGAAAAGCGGGAAGATCCATCAGAGCCATTGTACAAGCATTGGGCATAGCCAGAACAGCAATCTGGACTGTATGGAAAAATAAAGAAACTGGAACAAGATCTGGAACAGTTCAGCCAAGCAGTTGGTGACAGAAACATTGTAGTAACTGTGAAGAAAAACCTAAAAACTACAGTCCATGACATCCAATATAGACAGGGCAAGGGTGAAGGTATCACCATCCACCATTTGATTAAGACTTAAAGAGTGGGATTATAATGGTCATACCACAAGATGCATACTCGCACATCAGCAGAAAGAATCAGGAGGCCAGCTTGGAATGTCCAAAGAAATACAGAGATGAGCCACAACATTTCTGGAACCAAGTATGGAGAAAGGAAGGATCTGCTAATGATCCAGAACATACCAGCTCATCAGCTGGTGGAGCTAATGTCATGGCTTGGGGTTGCATTGCTGCTTCTGGAAGGGGCTCTCAAATCTTTACTGATGATAAAGATTACTCATGATGGTAGCACCAGAATGAAGTTAGAAGTCTACAGAAACGTTCTGTCTGCCAGTTTACAGAGAAATGCATCCAGTCTAATTGGGAGGAATTTCATTATGCAGCAAAACAATAACCCAAAATGCACTGCTGGCACAACAAACGACTTCACTGAGGAGGAAAATAGTGATAGGTTTTATCCTGGTCTCGTCAATCACCAGACCTTAACACAATTAAGCAGTATGTCACTTACTGAAGCAGAGAATGAAAGGAGAAACAACTCAAAAACAAACAGCTGAAAGAAGCTGCAGTACGAGCTTGGAAAAGCATCCGAAAAGAAGAATGCAAAGTTTCGGTGATGTCTGCGGGTCACTGCCTTGATGCAGCTATTGCAAACAGGGAATATGCAGTCAAATATTAAATGCGATTTGCTTTCATTGATGCCATCCATTCTGTTCCTATACTTTTGCTCACCTAAAACTGGGGTGGTCTGCCACCCGAGGTGCCATGTTCTAATACATCATCGTGATCTAAATATCAGGAAGTTAAAGCCGAAAGTCTTTGATTCATCTTTTGGCCAAAAAGCTTAATATCTTTTGGCATTGGTATTCCAGGACTTTTGGAGGGGACTGAAGTCATCTGTTTACCCTTTTTTCCTATTCTGTGATTAAAAAAAAAAGAATAACATTGTTTCTTTCCTCTTTTTCCCCCCCACAGCATGATGCCCATGGGTGGGATGATGCCACCAGGACCAGGAATGCCTCCAATGATGCCAGGCATGCCACCAGGTTTTTCAGTACTTCGTTACTGAGTTATTAAAAACAACATACAAAAATGTCATCAAGCTTTTCCTATAGGAAATGCAACCTATGTTAATTTATGTAGGCTTTATGACAAACCTCTATGATTTGGTGCTCCTGACAGGCATGCCCCCTCCTATGGGCCATCGTCCAGGTATGAACCACATGCCACAGACTCCTTCCTCTACCACGTCAGGCATGATCCCGAGAGCAGCCACACCTGCAGCCACAGTTGCTGCTCCACAGCCTGCTGTCACCAAGCCCTTGTTCCCTAGTGCAGGACAGGTGTGGCCACACTTCTCTGTGCTATATTTTGAATAATCCTTGATAACTGGAGATATAGTCAGATATCTTGGGTTATTATAACTGTAGGATTCACGCGCAGACTAACAGTGTTCAGACAAGGGTATTTTGTTTGCTAAATAAAAGCTTGGTATGTATAAACAGAACAGTGAAGATTAAAGGAATGTATTTCGTTAGCAAAGATTAGTAGCTCATGCTCTAACATTTGCCACTTTTCAAACACCTTTTTAAAGGGTGCATGAAAGTACATTGTAACCATACACTGAGTCGTGAGAGTTTGAAACGCAGTGAAGTCATTGATTGAGGGATTGTCATTGTTGAGGGATTTTGCTCTTTGCTTTTTCTCCATGCTGCAGATGGGGACTCGAGCTCCCAGCACAAGCTCAGCCTCTTCCAGTATGGACACTTTGTCAGCACCCTCTAAGCCGCTGTCGCAAGTATGCAGCAGCCTGCTGACCTAGTGAAACTAGGCTTTTTATAAAACTATTCATGGCTAGCGGCAGATGTACTGCTGCACATGTATGCACAGTGCTTATCTGTATAATCTTTATTCCCTAGTCTCTTAGAATCATTTTCCACTGATAGGGTGCCGGTGCCTGATCTCAAGTCTTATTGGGAAAAAATGTTTGGTTCCAATACCAAAATGCTGCTGGTCTGGCAAGAAGTCAGGGTCTTTGTGGGTTTGCTGGTTCCAGCACCTTGTCAGTAGAAAACCAGTAGCAAGCACAACCTTGGAGGACCACAGCACTGTGCAGTTTATTGGTTTCCCTGCTGTACAGTAGGAAAAAAAATAAATGAATTAGTTAAATTGCAACTGCTCCTCATGAAATAAACTGTTTAGTGTCATGGCCCTCCAGGGCCAAATGTGGGTAACAGGAATGTTCATCATAGATATTATTCAATGTTGTGGTGATTATGGCTAATGTGGACTTTTCTGTGTCTTCAGGCTCAGCAGGGTGTGCCTGGGGCAGCAGGTGGGCTATCAGCCTCTTCATCCGCTGCTCCCAAAGCCACATTCCCAGCCTACAGCCAACCTGCGCCCTCTGCTGCCAGTGCAGGCAGCACTGTGGCCAAACCTGCCATCCCCATTACAAGTAAGCCAGCCACCCTCACCACTACCAGTGCAACCAGTAAGTTGATCCACCCTGATGAGGATATCTCTCTGGTAAGTGTCCATATATGGCTCCACCCTTGTAAAGTAAGTAATTAAATCAGAATGTATGTTAGTAATTTAAGATACCATGAATGCTAATCAATTTTAGGCATGTCTCTTATCCACTGTATCTTTTTGAATTATGTAGCTTGAACAGCAGGCAATTGCTGCCATGTGTAACTGTGTTTTTTGTGTCCTTTTTTGTGTGTGTGTGTTAGGAAGAGCTACGTGCTCAGCTACCACGCTACCAGTGTAAGATCCCTAGCACAGGGCAGACGCACATTAGCACTCCTCCTGTTGGACCAATGGGAGGGGTGATGCCTGCTCAGCAGGGTGCTTCTTCACAGCAACCAGGACCCAGGCATCCCATGCATGGTACAACCCCTTTTTTGATTAACTTTCATATGAATTAGGCAGTGAATGTATGTAATTAACTGTTCTGAGGAATTTCACACTGCTACAGTGTATGTTTGTCATTTGTTGCATTTTGTAATCTTTTTAGGGCCATATGGTACCCCGTCCCAGGCTGTGCCTGGCTATGTGCCAGGGGCAATGTCACCTTACGGGCAAGGCCCTCAGATGGTTCCTCCTTACCAGGGAGCTCCCCCAAGGCCGCCCATGGCCATGAGGCCACCTGTAATGTCCCAAGGGGGCCGTTATTGAAGCTCAAACACCAGTCTCCGATAGGTTTGGTGATTCAACCATTTTCTCATGTAATGGTGTTCTTAAGAACTCAAATCATTAAGCATAATTGTAATTTAATTTGTCTAAGGGAAATGGAAAAACAGCACAGGTTTACGCATGAATCTTTGAATTTTGCATAGTTTTTATTTGGACCTCTACTATGTTGCCGAATCTATAGTGTGGCTTTTTTCCTCCCCCTATGTTCCGTTTAGGTTTTTAGAAGTGAAGTTTAGTAAATATGGTTCGTAATAATTTGAAGCGGCTGGAGTAACGTGAACAGTACTGCACCTTTATCAAGGCAAGTCATTGTAAACATACTACTGTACTAAACAAATTAAGCCTTCACAGCACCTTTAGGTGCTGTTGGACTTCATGTCCCCAGCTTTGCTTGGTGAGGGCTTCAGTTAGCTACAACTGTTTTTGTATGCCTGCTTATCCTGACTTATACAGAAAATCCTATAAACAATAGCTGATGTGAAAAGTGTCTGTATTATTATGCAAACTGTAATAAACAGTGTTGAAAACTTAAGACTGTTTCTTCATGACAGAGGGAAGGATCTGTACAAAGGTTTGTACTGGCTGCATGATTGCAATAAAATGTGAAAGCAGCGGAGTGTCCTCTGTTCACGACATCAACCTAGTCATCCACATTCGTTTTAAATAACACATACAGTACTGCCCTTTGAACACCTGGCTTAATGAAGAGAACACAGTGTCAAGGAAAAAAAGAATATGGATGGCTTTGTCTCTTGTCAAAATCAGTGTGTAATATTCAGTGAAGTACTCTTAAGACCTGAAAAATCACATTAATTGGGGGAAAGGTCAAAGGGATTCAGTCTAATGTGGTTCTGGTTCTCTAGCTTGGGTGTGATTGGGGGGGGAAAAGAATGTAATTTTAAACAGAAGTACTTTGGAACCAGGTGAGTTTGTGTGTTGCTAAACTGAAGATCTTTCTTCTCCCTGTAGCGATGCCATGGGACCGGCTGAGGTTGAGTCTCACTGGTGCCCTGTTCAGGCTGAGGCAAGTCTCATATTTTTCTCTTTAATTTCTTACGAGCGGGGGGCCCTCACAGCCTTATGGCTGTTGGATTCCATTGTCCCCAAACTTGTAGCAAGTTTGGTGATGGCCCCTGTTATTATTTACATTAGAGAAACCTATAACTAACCTCTCCTGCTTTTATTTCCAAAGTGCAGAGGTGGGAACAAGTAACAAGTAAGTTTCAAGTCTTGATACTCTAGTACCGAGTAAAGACAGAGGAGTCCCAAATCATGTCAAAATGCGTTCCTTACCAAACTGAATCCCAATTCAAAATTGCAACATTAACAAAGTAGGTGTAGTGTATTTTTACTACGTTATTAACAGTATAAACAAAAATGTTTTTAACCACACCTAATATGAGAAGTAAACGTGCCACTGATCAAAAAAAGTAGCATAAATTTTTTAAAAGTGACCCTGTAGTAGTAAATGTCATTAAGAACACTTATTCATTTGCCTTTGCATCACAAAAAAAAAAAAACTCACTGTAACTACAGTTGTGCTTTCCACAAACCTATAATGTGCATCGTGCATTAAATTACTCAACTAATTCTGCTCAGACTCCAGTCATGGTGTGGTACAGCCTTACAGATATTTGCTTTTCGTCTTTGACACACCACACACAGTCCATCAAGGTCTCTGTAATTACCTGATCAATTTATTCAGCAAATATAGATAAAATGCTACAATTTTGAAGCCTTCTAGGACTGGAGTCAGACACCCCTAATATAGTATTTATCAACACTGATCAGCTGAGTAAAAAAAATAGAAGTAATGGTGCCCTCACCTGTGGAAAGTGTGGCTAAAATAAGAGCTTACCTAAATGTCAACCAGTGCCAACATAAACATAGCACAAAAAGTAAGGAATTTTATGTTTGGTAGATTATTTCTTTGTTGTAACAATGCTTCTTGGTAATAAATCTTATACATTTTAGAAAGCCTGTAAATGTCCTTTTCAAATGGTGCCGCATTTGTGGGATGAGCAGCAGAGCTGAGAATGTGGGTTGCGCCCAGGAAAAATTTGCCAAATCTTCTCTGCCAATCTGCCATTGACTCGTTTGGTGGACTGGATGATTGAAGTATGAAGAAACAAGACATATTGCCAATTTAACAATTTATTCATTTAACAAACGGGATCCTCAGTAGCGTGTGGAAGAACCATACACGGCCACAACAGCCTCTCCACTCCCAAATTCTGGAGGTAGTCTCTGATAAACCCCGCTCTGTGGAAGCCAGCGTTGTCATCTTGGAGGATAGAGTTCGGTCCCAGACTGTGGAGATATGGGATTGCCACTGGTTGCAGAATTTCA
>JAOUQY010000027.1:8772395-8782654 GCA_028566355.1 Doras micropoeus
TGTTAAATTTGCAAAATGTGCAGGGGGTTGAATACTACTTGGAGGCACTGTATATATATATATATATATATATATATTATGTAACTTTTTTCTTTTTAATTCCTAATTATAAGAAGCATATATTTTGACAAGCTACAATTTCTAGGTAGCCCATCTTTTTTCTATTTTCATGTCAAGGAATTTTAAAATAATTGCTGTAAAATTCATGAATGACTGATTTCTTAGTGTCAAAATTGTTGTGGGAGAGCCTAATCACAAAGATATTTGCACTATACTTTTATGTATGTTTTCTATTTTAACTTGGCATTCATTAGTACACTAGTATTTCCCTATATTGTTCCCTATATAAACTATTTCTACATTTATTTAAATGTAGTTTAGTCCTGCTTTTTTTTTTTCATTTGTTTGTATATACTTATTTACTTTGTGTTGTGCATACAATATCTTCGAAAATAAATAGTCAGAAGTGTTTAAACTGTTGTTGTTATTATTAGTTTAAATTTGACATTGTGGACATTCTAAGTGTGTGTGTGTGTGTGTGTGAACTGCATACAGTGGCCAGATGCATGGACCGCTCAGATGGCATTCCTGGTCTAAAAATCATTCCCAACCCTGCCCTGTATCAGAATGAGACAGAAAGCAAGCTTTGATAAAGCGTTAAGATGAAAAAGAGGCATATTGCAGAGCATTTCAAGGGGGTTAGAAAAAACAAGAGGCTGAAGTACTCGAGGTTTTCCTGCTCATGTTCTTTCACGTGTAATCATAACAGTTTTAGTAGCAATTCAGCTTCAGCTTCAATTATAACAAAGCCCAAACGTACCAGTAATATGTTTGTGAAGGAATGTGCATATTGCCAGTTAGCGATAATAAGTAAAAGATTAGAGGAAAAAAATAGATTGGCACTTTTTAGCATGGCTGTAGAGCTGAACGGAGTTTTCCTCAACAGACGATCAAATACGAGAAAGAAAATATTAAAAACTGCCAGTTATTTTGCCAGTTAGGCCGAATTGTGTTGCGTGACAACAGAACTTGTGTGCGAGGGAGTGAGAAAACTAAGCTCTATAGCAACTTACGAGCCAATAGAAACACGGGAATGTGTTTGGGGAGGGTGGTGGTGGTGGTGGTGTAGCGTTGCTATAGTTGCGGGACAAACCTCCTGCAGCAGGTATTAAATGAGACCCCCCTCCCCTCCCCCTTTGAGCGCGCAGGTTTTGCCAGAGCCGAGGGCGCATTTATGCCCCCTGTACTGGAGACGCGCATCAACGCAAATCACCCAGTCCTTCATTTCGGATTCGCGATCAAGAGTTAACGTTACTTCGCGCTAGTCCTAATAAGGATATACACGGATATAAACGTGCCATTTTGGATGTGTACCCTACTTATTTTAACTTAAAACCAGGTGAGTTTGACCAACTTTTTAAAAAAATAGCCTAAGCAGAATTATTGACTATAGATGAAAACACTTAAATGTAATTAACACTTACATATAAAAGCATTCATGGTGTAGACTGTGCTGTTAATTTCACCATAGTTGCAAGCAGAAAAATTAAGTCTCAGATAATGTAACCAATTTTCAGTAACCAGATAACTAACTAAACATTTAACCAAATATATAACCCAAGTTTTGTTCAGAACTCTTGTTCAACCAGTAATTCAGAGGGTGGGTTGACGTTTAATCATTGTGGTCTATCAAAGTTCTTGTGTTTGAAGATTTTCCGTTTGGAAGACTTTCTCAGGCAGCCTATACAGCTATCTGTGACTGTTCAGGGAAATTCTATGACCTTCGGTCAGTCGTGTCATCAGTTTTAGGGAGTTTAGAATGTGTTGATAGCCGACTCAATACTATTCTTATATCAGATTTTAGTGAAAGATGCTTACAACTTAAGGCTTATACTTTTACGGTTGAGCTACTTTGATAAGTTCCAGTTAATGTTTGTCTCATGCATAATTGAAACTTGCTTTGGACTAGATGGGCTTATGAGTGTTTTGTGTGCAGGTCACAGTTGGAGAAGTGCATTAAAAG
Source organism: Doras micropoeus (assembly GCA_028566355.1). NCBI lineage: Eukaryota > Metazoa > Chordata > Actinopteri > Siluriformes > Doradidae > Doras > Doras micropoeus. The sequence goes on from JAOUQY010000027.1 coordinate 8,774,419, forward strand.
GTGAGGGACATGCTGTCATTGACCTATATAGATTCATGGTCCAAGGGCTCAGTGGGACTGGAGGAAGAAGTAGTCAGTCCTGCAACAAAGGCCAAGGACCTAATAGAAAGCAGCAGTTTCAACAGCAGCAGTTCTGACAACCTGGATGACAGCCTGACCAGTCTGCAGTGGTTGCAAGAGTTCTCTATCCTTAGTGCCAGTGGAAAGCAACAAGTGATTTCGACTAGCCAACACCAGAGCAACCTCTTTGAGCAGCAACTGGGTGGAGAAGCCCCTGCATCTCCTCTAGCAGGCGACCTTGCCTCCATAGGTATGCCATTGACCCCTGGTAAGCCCACAGCAACAGCAGTTCCTTCCCTGTGCACACTGCCCAGCTTGGTTGCTCATGGACACTGCCCAGATGAGGTTGACTACAAGACAAACCCTCACATCAAGCCACCATACTCATATGCCACTCTCATTTGCATGGCTATGCAGGCAAGCAATAGAAGCAAAATCACACTCTCCTGTATCTATAAATGGATCACTGACAACTTCTGCTACTTCCGCCATGCTGACCCCACCTGGCAGGTAAGTTATACTGGTCACCTAGAGTTGATGATAGTTGTCTCTTCAAAAAGTCAAATGTGGCAAGTGTATGCACAACAGAAATAAATTTGAGTATATCGCTATAGTACACTACAGTGTGAGAGAAAGAGCAATTATAATAGTATCCATATCAGACCATATTTGGTTGTTGGATAGAAACAAATCTCTGCTTAGCACAGTGACTGTCTTTTATGTGAACCAGGGACCCATACAGATACAGTGGCATTGAAGTAAAGTATAGGTCCTGTATAGCTTGATTTTATATAAAAGGAAAGAGCTGCAGTCTTGTTTAGTCATCAGATGTCCTAATAAAATATGGTATTTTTTGAGAAATAAAAAAACACTTGGTGAATGATTAATTAACCCTCTAGCTTTCTGAGGATTAGCCAGACATTTCCTTAGTTTTCAGCCACTGTAACCCAAAACATTAAGATATAATGTTTAACTAAGATCAAAGGCTCAGGTGCAACATTTAAATATAAGACATTTGTGGTAGTTTTTCAGTCTATGATAGTGTTGATTAAAATAGGGAATGAGCAGAGAGCTTGTGTAGTGCATGCATTCCCAACAGTGTACTTTCTGCTTTGCTTAAGAGAAACATAATTAAGTAAAAGAATGAAATTCCCAGAGTGATTAATGAAAGAAGCTATTGTGGTTTTGTCTTTTCTTCAAATAAATTATTTCAGAATTCCATCCGGCACAATCTCTCACTGAATAAATGCTTCATAAAAGTTCCAAGGCAGAAGGATGAGCCAGGAAAGGGGGGTTTCTGGAAGATTGATCCGGAATATGCTGAACGTCTCCTGACTGGGGCTTATAAGAAGCGAAGGCTGCCTCCAGTACAGATTAACCCAGCTCTTAAAAATCAACTCAGAATGATTTCCCAGCCAGTTGTGACCATACCAACAAATGTCACAGGTGCTTTCCATGTTAGTCCTGAGTCACAGCTGCTGTTAGAAGAATTTGAGGAAGTCACTGGACTTGACCAGAACTGGGATCACCACCTAGCAGAAACAACCTCATTTGATTCCTGGAGCACAGTAAAAGGCTGCAAAAGAAAACAGCCATGTGGCCACCAGGCTGAAGGTGCCAAAGCTCTGTGCCGCTCTAGCTCCCCACATCTAGCCATGGAGGAACCAAAGGTTCTGGGATCTCTTAAGGGTAATTTTGATTGGGATGCTCTGCTAAATTCGGCTCTGAATGGGGATTTGAGCCTGAATGAGGGTGGTCCTTTGAGCCCAATACCACAAGACCAGGACCTCATGATACATGGCATTCATGTTAGCTCCCAGGAAACCTCTGTCAGTACTGCAGAGAGTACCATGCTAATAGAAACACAAAAGGACAGTGATGTAGACTTTGACAAGGAGACATTTTTAGCCACAGAATTTTTACAGAGTCCTTGGGCAGAAGAAGAAGAGGGGAACCATCCTGATTTTCTTTGTAATTCTACTGTTAACATCAACCAACTCTTTGATCTGGAAGACTCACTCAATGACAACATTGACAGTAAGATTGAATCTCTTCTCTGAAGAGTTCATCAGTATCTCTTGAGCCAGATAATGTCTAACCAAAGCATACAAAAGCACACACACATACACACACATATGGCAAGTGAGTTACCTAAAGCCGCTAATCAAATACTGCTGTAATATTGGGTTCTCAAATTCTTCATGACTGGACTGTGAAATCATAACAACAATGAAAAATTACAGAAAGAAACAGTGCATAAATTAATATCAAAAAGTAAATCCTAATTTCTTCTTGCAGACTAGATGTTCATTTTAACTAACTGCAATTAAAATCAAGCAATAAAAACTTATTTGTAGCATCTACAAATTACAAGAAGATGTAAATGTTATCATCTATTGCAATTGAGGTACCTGCATGAGTGGAACAAAAGAAAATATGCAAATAAACATATACCACAATGTTAATACTGACTCCTAGCTATATGAGGTTTCATTTACTGAAACTGTTTTCATTCACATTACAACAAAATGGTGAAAGCCATCTTTGCAGATCATATACTAACAATTGAAATTGTGCATAAGCAAAAATATGCATTAGAATGGCACCCTGAAATGTGATTAATATAAGACAGATGAATTAATTTATAATGTTTTAAAATGAAGCTTTTACAAGTTTTCTTTTTACATCTTAAAAAATCTTTTGATTAAATGCTGTAGATTTTAGTGTTGTCATAGTTAATCAATTATTTTTACTGGTAAATCTAAACTTTTTATATTAGCATACACCTTCAGATATAGTATAATATTTTATACAAATTACATTATCAAATCTCAACAATGCAATACACATATGCAACTCAGCTGCTGATGCGTATGACTATAATGTTTAATGTGGCAAGTATAATAACTCACAAAGAAATTTTATGATACGTTGCTTTGCATCAGGGTTAGAATGAAATTTGAATGAAATATTGTTATTCTCCTTCAGAGTTTAACCATTAACTATGAATACAGCTTGGCACTCTTAGTGAGAATAATTATATGTGGGTTTGTGTTGATAAAGAGTGTTCCAGTCAGTGTCATTGTGAAGGTGAGTCTTTTTACTGGCTTAGAGTATGGTGTGTGACTGTTTTGTGCTAAATTCACATCGCCTATAGTTCCAGGCCTTCCTCCCATTGGTGGAGCCATGGGGAGACTAATGGGAATGAGTGTTCCACTCCCTCATATATCATTGGCTGAACAGTCCATTGGCTAGTACCACAACTACCACCACCATTTGATTAGTGATTTGATTATTTTAAAAGATATACATGCAATACCATTTAGTTCCTAAAAATAAGGTATTTTGTCATAATACCATTTTGATGCTGGGGCAGCATGGTGTTAGGGTTATTATTCATTTGATGTTATTTATTTTTTAATCACTTCCCTGTTGAATTAACACTTTTAATGTTTATACTAACCATCTTTATCAAAGATTATAATAAAACTGTAAATGTTGATTTAACACTGTTTTAGCTGTTATATAATGCTTTACCTACCTATTTGCAGTGGACAGGTTATCTCTGGAATGATCCATGATGGAAGAGTCTTTTCAGGGTTAATGCCAGGTTGGTATTTATAATGTTGAGGCTTGGTTAAATGAGAGGCCAGTGTAATCTGATGCAAGCATTATTGTTCATCACAGCTGTAGGCTGCCTGCACAGAGAGCTCCCTGATGAAGTGTTAACCATAGCTTTTTCATCCAGATCAGCAATATTTAAAACCATATTTGTGTAATAACTTTAAGAGAAAATGTTTAGACATCCTGTGCTGTGAATTTAATTAAGGAACATCACATACACTGTCAGGTAAGATAAGGTATAAGGTATAAGGATAAGGTAGCCAGACATTTCTTATGAGGGTCAAACACAACTTCGTATCAGAGCTAGTATCAAGCTGTGTTTTCAGGATAGATTTTCCACTGTTGCCACCACAACTACAATGCTATTCCTGGAGCTATGTACCAAAAGCAGAGAGCACAGATGATTCGGAATCATCTCCAAGGTCTTACCCCCTTTTTCCAAAAAAAAAAAAAAGCTGAAAAGGGGGAAAACTGGACAAGAGAGAGGTAGAAAACATCTTTTTTCAGCACATGCCCCTCACATAAAGGCCTGTCTCCTGGGTAACTGTGGGTGCCATTGTCATGAAGACTGGATGCAAAATGGGAGAGCGCCCATAACAGTTGCCGCAAAACACAAAAAGAGAAAGAGGCTGGTGTTACCCAAGATTTGTCACAGTGATTGTGCAGAGTTTTTAAATGATACTTATGTAGCCAAAGTGATATGCTAAAACATCAAGAAGTGTGTATGAGTGGACACACACGGACAAACTTTGGATTTCTTGCCCATTTAGACCATTTTCTCTTTCTATAATAGCACTGAATTATTTGCATATCTTCTATCTTCTGAAGGTCTGCGCTCCATAATTATTAAAGTCAAGATGAAGTTTAATGCACTGTTATATAATTGGGCCCTTCTTGATCAAGTATAGCATTTTGTTACTGATTATTACAGTACATACCTGTAGCAAACTATAACAAAATGTTAGAGATGAGGAAACAAATGAGGCATTCAGTGTGAGCTCAAATTAGTAAAAAGAGGATTACACATTATCTCAATGTGCCCTCTACAGGGATTCTTCACAGTGGTTTCTTCATGTTGCCAGTGTTGTCACTTGTGCTACCAGTAAGCAGAAATAGCCAAATATTTTTTTGTACAACTCAATATCTTCACAGACACAGATGCATATGAAATGTGGATGTCAAAGAAGAGCAGTTAGTCATTGTATGCAGAGTTTCTGGTGGGTTTATGGTGTGTGTGTTCTCTGAGTCAGTGCCTCTTTGTGAATGAGACACTAGTATCAGAGTAATCTGACATCCATCACCAACTTAGTGGGCAATACACATAGTGAGCAAGTGCAGAGAGAACAATGCCTAGTGAAACTGTGGGAGGCCTCTTATTCATTACACAAAGCTGTGACTCTCTTTTGTAGGTGTTTAGAAAGCAGAGGGGGATGAGATGGCAAAAGATTGCCATGACAAAACTGTTCACCACCTTAGCCAGTTAAGAAGGATCATCAAGTCTTGGAGTGATAAGCTGTCATTCTGTGTCATACTTTTATTTCTGTTATGTTCTTTATGGTAGTAGATGTATTTTGTAATCCAAAAGAGAACTTATAATACTACCTGCGGTTTCAAGAGGAACAGGGCTACTTGTGTCAGGTTCCTAAAATGTGAATAAAAACCTATTTTCTGTAAGCACCTCCTCGCCTCTTTAGTAACAGCTAGACTGGACAAAGACGAACTAGAAAAACTGTTGATATGATCATATTTTCCTTGGGTCAAAATATTGTACAATAATAAGGCCTATGTGAACAGGAACAGCAGGCCTGAATTATCAAAATGATGGAACTGTTTTGAGTTCAATCAATGCAATTATCACATACATTAGTAGAGAAGCATGATCTATGGACATCTAGAAGAGAGGACACAGCAGACTGTCCATGAGAGTGGAAAGAGGGTGAGAATTACATAGAGATAAAGAAAAAGAAACACAACAAAGCCATGGCAGCCAGGTTCAAGCTTTGCCATGTGTAATTCTTCTGGCTATGTCTCTGCTTTGAATGGGCAAGTCTAGACCTGCTTAGAAATGCTGGGCGGGAGGCAAGCCAAGCCCCTTGCAGTATGTCACTAGGCCTTAATAAAAAGTAAAAATATATAAAAGCTGCTATATTTAAAGGATGTCCTTCAGTAAACAAGTACTTAGACTTCTGCTCAATATAAGCATTTAATTTAAATTCTTTATTTCTTTGTTTGTTTCCCAGCAGAGTAAATACTACAAAAAGATACTACTTTACATATCTTAGGCTTTCCTTTCAATAGGTGAGCAGCTGAGGTGACAAAAACCCCACAAAAGGCACGAACACTAAAGTGAGACCCCCTCATAGAGCAGACCAGTCTAAGCTTTCTCTTCCTAATTGTAACACAGTGGTTAACCATTCTCAGGACCCTAACCCTTAGCACTGGATCTGTGTTGTGCCTGGTGCTCGTGTTAAAGTCAGGATTAAACAGAAACTTTTATGTTTTTCCCCCCACAGGCTTCTTGCTGTCCATCCAGGGCTGGTGGTGAAACTGTGTCAGGGGCATTAATTATCCTCTAGTCACCAGTGCACAGAATCAGAGCAGCAGAAATCACAGAAAGAGGGCGCAAATTTTTATGAATGTATGTTCACTCTAGTAATTATCATTTTAACACATGATTACAATGTTTGTATTTTGTTAAATAAAATGTCAATTGAATATTTTTGTTCATACACTGTTCATACAGTCATAACCTGAGAGTCTATACATATATGTGAGTATGCATTAGTATGCAGAGAGACCATCTGATACCCAATGTGATCTGTGTTAATGTCTTAGTTATTATTATAGTTAATAGCTGAACTGGAGAACCACATCATCCTTGTTCCTTCTTAGACAGCAAGGAGTAGAAGTGCCCAGTATGTTTCTGTAGGGTGATCTTTAGCCTCTGCCAGGGCTCAGACAAACACTTATTAACTGAGAGGAATGTAAACAAGCCAGACCTTAAAGGCTAGACACTGTGGAAAGAGAGAAAGAAAGGAGGGGTATAGCCCCTCAATCATCACCCTGCTGCATACAGACAGCATAATGACCAATTCAGTGAATATGCTAGAACATTCTAAAAATCTAATAAGGGTGGAATATTGTGACTTCATGCAAAGCAGTGTGTTGCCTTGCTGAACTGTGTATTGTTTTTGTTTTCACTTCATTCACTTTGTATTAGCAGATCTATGAGTGAACTGTTTATATATATATATATTTATATATTCAGAGGTGGGTTTGTGTGTACGTTTTGGATCATTGTATTGATGCATAACCCAACTGTGCATTAGGCCACCAACTGAAAGGACATTCTCCTTCAGACATTCTCCTGTAGGATTTTCTGATGGAGAACAGATTTGATGTTTTTTGTCAAATGTGAGAAGAGCTCTTTGTGCTCTTTTTGGTCAGCAGTGGTTTGCACCTTGAAGCTCTCCCATGGATGCCATTTTTGCCCAGTGACCTTCTTATTGTGGAATTGTGTACATTAACCTTTAATTAAACTGAGTCAAGTGAGGCCTGTAGTTCTTTAGATGTTTGTCTGGGTTCTTTTGTGACCTTCTGGATGAGTTGTCAATGCTGCCTAGAAATTTTTTTAGACTGGCTACTCCTGCAAAAGTTCACCACTGTTCTAAGGGTTCTACATTTGTGGACAATGGCTCTCACTATGGTTCGCTGGAGTCCCAGAGTCTTAGCAATGGCATTGTAACCCTTTCCAGACTGGTAGATGCTGCTTCACATTGCCAGACAGATTCTGTTTAGTGATGTTTAGATTCAGCAGGTCTTGTGGTAATCATGCCTGGGTGTAGCTAGTGAAATAGTCTATTGAATTTGGTTAATTGGTTGATTTATTAGCTAAGTGGCAATTACTTTTTCACATAGGGCCAGGTAGGGCTGATAGGGCAGGAAGGGCTCAATAAATAAAATTATTAAAACAGCATTTTATGTTTAGTTGGGTTGGCTTAGTCTAATATTAAAAGTAGTTTGATGACCTGAAATGTTCAAGTATGACAAATATGCAAAAATAGAAGAAATGGGGAAGCGGGCTTTCTCTTTCTCTTTTTTTTTTTGGAAATGTATATTAGATATTCTGTTCCATGTGGACATGATTACCTCACAAAATTCCTGCAGATTTTTAAGTTACACTTTCATGCTGTGAATCTCCTGTTCTACCACATCCCAAAGGTGCTCTATTGGATTCAGATCTGGTGACTGGGAAGGCCACTGAAGAAAAGAACATTTATCTCATTGTCACATATTTATGAAAAGTTTTAGATGACTTTTGCTTTGTGACATGGTGTATTATCAAGCTTTCAGTAGCCATTAGAAGATGGGTAAATTGTGGCCATGAAAGGATGCACATGGTCAGAAATAACACTCAAACAAGCTGTGGCATTCAAGCAATGACTGCTATTAAGTGTTTTATTTTAAGAGTTTATTTTATATATACAGTGCCTCCAAGTAGTATTCAACCCCCTGCACATTTTGCAAATTTAACAAGTTGCAAATAAGTTAG
>JAOUQY010000027.1:9628533-9639891 GCA_028566355.1 Doras micropoeus
TTTACCTGGTTCCACTTGAATAGCATGTAGTGCATTGGATTGGGATGCAGCCAAGTTTCAGAAATAAAAAGTAGTTCTGTAAGTACGATATCCTTTTTAGAATGAATAAACGAGTTTTGTTTTCCTTTCTTCCCATACAATAGTGGTGTAAAAAACAGTTTTTGAGATGTGCCTGAGACAGTTTTAGAGTAAATATAGCTTTTAGGTAGCGATTAGGTAAGTCATGTCAGTTTGGATTGTATGTAGTACAGAAGCATGTGCTTAGGGACACAGCCAACATCTGGAACGTAAAGGTGCCATTTCTGGAATAAATAACTGATGAATGTGACTGATGATATCCAGAAGAGAGAAGCTATTGTCTAAAGTGTCTATTGTGTTTGTACTATTTGGGTAGTGTGCAGTAGGGCAGCATGGTAGCATGTGGTTCTCAATATGGCTAATAACTTACAGAAGTTGATTCTCATTGTTTCTATTGGAAACCGAGTTTAGATTCAAGGTCTTTACAAATCCCTGCTTTGTGTAAGCACTTCCTCTTCCTGTGACAGCAAGGACGCACGTTCATACAGCTGCCAAAGCTGATATAATTAATGTCTTAGCCTTTTAGCCTTCCACAAGCACCCCCCCCTCCAAACACATAAAAATTGGAGGCTGGTCTGGGAATGTAACTGAGAAGCAGGGATGAGTCAAACCTGAAAATGAAATCCTAATGCTGTCACAGTACACCGAATCAGGGTTTGGAAGTGACTTTTATTTGATTTGACTTAAGTTCCTTGTCCTGAATTGCAGTACCGTAGTAAACAGTAGTGAATCATTCATGGCACATGAGCCAATATGAATAATGAATGTGTTTTGTGTTCCATTTGGGAGGATTGCTTAGGAAGACAGCATTTTTGGGACCTTTTTTGTTCTATAAAGTCTATTTCCTTCTAAGTATCCATCTCGGAGTGCTTTTATAGGAAAACGATAAACAAATGGGTAGATTACTTTCCAATGACAGCATGTCTAGGTGAGTTTTATTTCTGACAGCGATTCTTACATTTTTATTTATTTAAGAAAGATGTGCCATATTTTGTTACATTTATAGTTCCATTTATTATTGGGGAAACCAACAAGAAGTTAGTCCCTGTTATCACTTATGTTAAGCTTATACTGTAAATAGCCATTCAATCACCAGTCTCACACAAATAAACATGTAAGTGGCATGTCTGCCATACAAGCTGTTGCGTCAGCTGTTACTATAGCAACGCTATTGTATTAGAACGAATTAATGCATTAATATTGACTTCTGATAGACTTCAATCAGATTCAAGAATTCAACAGACGTATGGTATGAGCCACAATGAAAGTACTGGTCAGTCATTGTGGTAATAAAAATAGGATTTCAGCACATACCAAATGTCAGGCCAATATTATAAGCTACAGTTAAAAACTTTAGTGCTTGGGTAGAGTATGGTATGTCGGGATTGGGATTGGGGTTTGGGACACGTCCAAGCTTTAGAATTAAACTGTCTGAGTAATTACTAAAATAAATAACCAAGGTCTGTTGCTGAGAACTGTTAACGTTCTTTATTCATTTTGGATCGAATGTGTGGTATTATGTGGTTTGAGATAGGCTTATGTTTAGTATCATGCAATCTGGCAGTATTTTATCTTTGAAATTCAATGAAAGCGTATACCAAATGGCTCTTGTCACAATTCTCATGTAGAAAGCTACATACTTTACAGAAGTAATGCACTAAAAAGAACAAAATCCTAAACACACACATACACACAGGCAGAGAAAAATTCAAATCCACATGCACAAATGCAATGCATAATAATTATTGTCATTATAATTCACACAGTTGCCTAAAACTCAGTTGCTCGCAGTTCAGTGTGATACTGAAAACGTTTGCCAGAGAAAAATCTGTTCTCCATTCTGTTGTTGTCTAAGCGCTCATCTGGGTGCAGTAGCTCTGAAAATTAAGAATGCGCGATTCCCTGCAGCTACAGCCCAGGGAAATAAAGACGGAATGAAAAAGACGTTAAAAAATGGTTGGTGGAGACTATAACTATCCTAGACGAGTGCGTGTTACAACACATCTCCTGGGGAACATTTGCATGATCTGCAGAGGCTAGACGGAGGACATCCAGGACGTTCGGGAAGAAATATATCCAAGGAGGGGGTTGTGACCGGAGTGAGGGATCTTTAACCTGAAGTGTCCGGTATGGATACTTTACGAGGGGTCATCCTAAATAAATATTAAACCCAGACATTTGAAATCCGGTCCCACATAAGCGTCTAACAATCTAACAATTGTAAAGGTAAAATGTTCTGACAAAAATACATGGGACATTGTTAAATATTGACTTTTGGCTACAGTTTATCAAGAAATCTTAAGTGATATTAAAAGTTACTCAAAAGCCAAATGAAACGAAACAAAAAAACGAAACAAAAAAACATAGCTTGTCATTTTACCAGGAAAAAAACCCCACAAAGCCACAAAGTCTCCCAAAGATTTTTTTAATGGCGGAAAAGTCGCCAATTGTTACAAAGTGCTAACACTAGAGATTCCTTCGAAAAATGCTGAATAAGTACCTCTTTACAGAAAACAACATCATATCAACAATTATATTGAACATTTTGAAATAGGCACATTAAGAATCAGAGCTGCTGTTTTAGAAAAATAATCGATATTAAACATCCGTCCAATGAGTCAAAGAAGAGAATTTATAAGTAATGTGAAGAGTCGTTGGCAATAGCGTGATGATTACTTACTTAGCCAATCACTGCTTAAGCTTACGTCTGAAGTTAATTCATTGTATGTAATGTGGCGGCATCAGTATGAGTTTAGATACTTTAAGATGCAATGGGGTGGCCCAGTGGCATGGTGGGTAGCACTGTCCCCATCACAACGAGAAGGTCCTGGTTTGATCCCAGGTAAAGTGGTTGGGCCCCCCTGTATGGAGCCTGCATGTCTTCCCCGTGTCCACGTGGGCTTATTCCTGGTACTCTGGTTTCCTCCCATAGTCCATTATATGCAAGTTAAATGGATTGGACATAGAAAATTGCCTCAGACTGTGTTTGAAGTTGAACTTGTGTACTAACGGAAAACTTGTGTATCGACGTTACGTTGTTCCCATCACGAATAGCCACTGATGTTGACATGACGGTAAAAGACTAATATACAAACAAACAGTAAGGCAATTGCAGTAAATACTGTGTTCTGTTCTGTCTCTGGATGTTGTAATGAGGTCATTGTCATTCTAACTGCAGTGATGTCACTGAGAAATAATGCCTGCCAGCTCGCTCATAGCCAACTTACAACAGATCTTTCCCCTGAAATCAAATTCCAGCTACGCAAAATGATTTGAACTTCAAGTTCTTTTCAGGATCAGTCATTTATTTGTAGAGTGGTTTTCTTTATTCCAACATGTTTTCTCTCATATGCTGGACTCCCAGGAGCCATCAGCAGAAAAAAAAAGCAAAGCCAAGTGAAAGCCCATTCAATTTCTTTCCATCTATTTTATTGTAGTTTGCTAACGGCTTTTTCCGGGATCACTTAATTAAGAGCAGCTTGTCATCTCTCTCAGGAATGCTGTTCATCTCTGTCTGTATTTCGGGCCCATCATTCATCACTCAATTGTCCAAGTGTCAGCAAAAGATTAAAAAAATGTTTGTTTAACAGTAATGTGAATCTATCTTCACAGTTCATAACGCTTGGAGAATGAACCTCGGAGGAACTCCGCACTGATTTGTCTTTGTAATTTGTATCTCAGCAATTTCTTTACTTCGTATAAGAAATGTAAAGGACAAGACTCAGATATATTGTATCTGGACTGGCCCGCAAATTCTCCAGATGTGAATCCTCTTGAAAATCGGTGGGAAGGCTTATAGTCTTATTAGACTCAGAGGTGCTGTGAGACTCCATTTGCTGGAGATTTATTAACAGGAAAGTCAGCAATCCTAAACTCATTAATGTCAAACCGGTCAGGGTCAAACACAATGGGCATAGTATTATTCAAACCAGAGGACGGATCTAGAGAGCCAGGCAAGAGTCAAACACAATGATCATCAACAGAGAAAGAATCCAAGTGAATAATCCAAATGGGTAAACAGAGGAACAATACAAGTGCCAAACACAATAAAGCAGATAATAACAAGGCAGCTAATAATCAATAGATAAGAACTTACTCGAAAAGTAACAGTTGACCAGGCATGGACCACGAGCTGTATAAAGTGCTCACTGTAACAACTGTGCAAGAGTCTCTAGAATTCTGGATTTCACCCCCTGTTACATGTAAACCCAATAATTTTCTCCTGATTGATTGATCTTTGTACCTGGATGTGTGCAGCTTCATAGGTCTGCTCACTCCCCCTCATTTATTCAGTGATTGCTGGGACATCCCTTGGTTTTCTGGACCAGTAGAATAATATGGAGTGGTAGCCAAGAACACATTGGAAAGAGTTTATGAGTCTTGTAGATAAATAAAGTGAATTTTGGACCTAACTAGCCCATGGGAGGAAATGGCTTCAGTCCACTTCTACTGGTTGTTGCTGCAGTATTTTCTTAGGAATCCCATCACCTTGTTCTGCTTACCCAGGCTATTAGACTGCTGGTGCTATCCAAATGACAGAATTCTGACATTTGTATTCAGTTGCTGGTAAAACGCCATTCATATGCATGAGATGAACTGGACTTGCATTGTGGTCTGCCACAATGTCCTCTGGTAGACGATAACGGCTAAGCAGTTTTTGAAATTCACCCCATGTCCATGGTGGTGGGAAGCTTAGGCAAAAGGATTAAGTGGCATACCCATAATTATGGTGTTACCTTTAGAAACAGGGAGATCATTGGTAGTTAGTGCCTGTGTGAGACCATGGATGAAGTGGGATGGACAGCAATTCATGTAGACCTGTGGAGAGGGGTGTCCTAGTATGTGTAAGTGCATAGACAGTGCAAACTCTGACAAGCCATGTGAGGTCTTATGACAAGCTGAACTTGTTTACCATAAGTTGTATGGTGCATGGATGACCAAAACAGAGAGATGTGTGAACCTACTGTATAACCTGTTCTCTTATGGTGTTTGGACATAGGAATGGGTTTCTCTTGTTGCACCCCTAGGGATGTCATCTATGACTATTAGGTGACTGTACAATGAGCCAGGGATGTTTTGTCTGTAAACATGACACAGCATCTGTTTTTGTGATTTTAGACCCATACCATGTGAAGAACAATTAATGTTTTTGGATGATTTGATTTGACAAATGTACCCATCCTCATTTTGTTTGAAGTCACAGGGATGCAGTTTAGGGAGTTGTTGGGACAGAAGTGTTCCTCTGATGTGCATGGAACCATTTACCTCCTTGATGAAAGACGGTGTGGTAGTGGGATGGTGGCATGTGGGAAGAAAACGTCAGTGTTTTAAGGTGTGGGTGGTTTATGTTTGAGTAACTTAGTTACTCACATGGCTTGAACTTGTGCCCTTTGGTGATCGGGTTGCAAGTGGACGGCTCTAAGGACATCAATTCATGCCTGGCATGCCTGGAATGCTTCTTCACATTCATCTCAAGTGATCAGATCTCACTTCCCTACTTTATATGCAAATGAAGATGTACATCATTTCTATTTGCAAAGACCAAATGCAGTGTTGTTTCTAACCAGCAGGAGTCAGCAATGCCTTTACTGTGCCTTGCATGTCAGAAAGAAGAGTAAGAAGAAATCGAAACAATACAGAAATCAAAACAATACAGTACTTTAATATACTGCTTAAGCATACACAGAGGGCATCAGTTGAGTGGGCGGTCCTTCGGTGTGGCCCAGGGCACATTTGAATACACACTGCTAAAAGAATGTGACCATATGCATCCTAGACCCTCTCCAAATGCGGTGATTGGATCTCAGTGCTCCTTTATGTTGTATTTGACCCTGTTCACACCTGTACTTAATGGTGTCCACTTGAGATCTGATCACTAAGGACACATTCATGCAAGGTGAGAATGGATCTTTACAGGGGGTGCATTAATTAGCCCACAAGGCATGATGAAATACTTGCAGTGGCCAGAAGTCATCAAGGTACGGAATGGGAATCGGCACCTATACTTCACACTGCAGGAGATCATGCTCAAGAGTGTGCTACACAATATGGCCAAATGTTTGTGGACACCTGACCATCACACACGCATGTGGTTGTTGCCCGAATTATTGTCTGTAGCATAACAATTTTCCTTCACTGGAACTAAGTGGCCCAAACCTGTTACAGCACCACAATTCCCCTGTGCACAAAGTTGCTCCAAGAAGATGTGGTTTGCCAAGGTTGCAGTGGAAGAACTCGCTATAAGCCAGGATGTTTTCTCTTGCATCCCACCTAAAAGAGTTCGGCTTTTTTTTTTGTTGACATGTTTACCCATGAGTGTCTTTGTGTATTAGGCACACCAGCACTATAACACCATCCCAGACTATGTAATATTTTCATTGCAATGCCTTTGTTAAAGATAAAGGAACTAAAGGTCTTACAAAATAAATCATGTGATTGTTGGTGGAACATCAGGACTAAAGCTTGTGGCTGTTGGTGAAACATCAGAAGTAAACCTTGTAGTTGTTGGTGGAATGTCAGGACTAAAGCTTGTGGTTCTTCTTGGAACATCAGGCTTAATGCTTGTGGTTGTTGGTGGAATGTCAGCTTAGCTCTGTGGTTGTTAAGTTGTCTCCCAACTTGTACTATTGATGAGGAGCAATAGCCTCTGAAAACTGCAGCTGCTCTGCTCACACAAGATTATCACAGTGCATGTCATCATAGTAGCACAAGCACCACAAAAATTGAACCAAAATTCCAGCTGGTATTCATTATCTGGCTCTGCCTTGTCCATGCCTCTTAATCATTACGATCTAGTCTTATGTTGTGTTATTGTGTTCATTGTGGGTCTTATGTAACCCTGAAAGTCTCCGGACTTATTTGGTATGCACAGAAGTACTGAATACATCCCATAATTTCTGCAAGGATGCAGAAATCCAATGTTTTAACATCTGACTTTGTTAATCTTTTAGTTAATCTTACTTCCAATCACTGTTCAGGTTTTATTACCTGCATGGTGTGCAGTTGTTTTCAAGCCTGCCTGTTGTATCTAAAGCTAAATCGAAAGGCCACTTTTTACCTGAGATACTTCTGATTCTCCTCTTTATGATGTGCCATACATTTTCAATAGGAGACAGATCTGGACTGCAGGCAGGCCAGTCAAGCCACACTGCTGTAACTCGTGCCGAATGAAGCCCAGACATGGAGTTCCTTGGAAAATCTGTTGTCTTAATGGCTGCATATGTTTCTCCAAAATACCCGTATAAGCCTCTGAAACAAACTAAAGATTTCAGTTGCAATAACATTTTTAGAAAGTGTCCCAACTTTTCTGGAAATGAGGTTTGTAGTAAATGTAAACATAATATACTGGTTTCTCAGAAATAATGCAGGTCAATACAGTACTTTGTTTACAGTGCTTGAGCAGCAGCTTAAGAAACAAAGAAATGTGCCAAAAAAGCAAAGGGAGTGGAATCATTTGAGAACGAGTATGCATGTGTGTATGTTGGTGTCCGTCCAGTTTCTGGGTACTGAGGACTCTGATGGCTTGGAGAAAGAAACTGTTACACAGACCATAAGGGCCTGAATGCTTTGGTACCTTTTGCCAGACAGCAGGAGGGTGATGAGTTTGTCTGAGGGGTGCATGGGTTCATCTACAGTGCTGGTGGAAGAAATGTGTGGAGTAAATGTCTGTGAAGGAGGGAAGAGAGAGCCTGATGATCTTCTCAGCTGTCCTCACTATCTGCAGCAGGGTCTTGTGATCCCCAAGATGGTGCAATTTCCAAACCAGGCAGTGATGCCGCTGCTCAGAATGCTTTTGATAGACTATCTGTTGTATGTGGGGAGGATGGGGGTTTGAGATGGGCTTTTCTCAGTTTTCACAGAAAGTAGGGATGTAGCTGGTGTTGAGGGACCATGTGAGGTGTTCGGTGTTCAGTGGAAAGTGTTTGTGCTGTGCTCTCCTGAAGTTAACAACCATGTCTTTTTGTTTTGATTATCTTCAGAAACAAGTTATTGGTTATTGGCTGCACCAGTCCGTTTTACTGCTGCACTTCCTCTCTGTATGCTGACTCATCATTCTTACTGAAGAGACACACTATGGTTGTACAGTCATGAGTTAGCAGAGTGAACAGGAGTGGACTGAGCACACAGCCCTGGGGTGTCTCAGTACTCAATGTGGTGGTGCAGAGGGTATACACTCATGACACACTCCCACAGCCGGACTTGGTGGCAAAACATGCTGCAACATTGCTGACGTTAGCAGGGGAATCTACCAAATCAGGAGTAGAGTCATTATCTGCTTAAGCTAATGACAGTTGGACTCGAGTGGTCTTTATAACTTACCAATGAACAAGTGCAGATAATGTTTCTTCAGGATGAAATTATGAAATGCTCACAATTATAGTATAAGCACATTTACGTGCTGTATGGTTTCATGTTTATATTACTCACACTCAGTGCAATGTCCTGAGGTAAATATTGGCTTTCCTTTTGACTTTTTCTGGCATGTAAGGTCCATTAGAGCTACGGCTATACATACTTAGCATTGTGACTTTACATATATACACCAATCAGTCATAACATTAAAACACAGTGCCTACGCTGACCCCTGTACACCACTGAAAGCGCCTGTAATGTGCCCATAAGAATCAGAAATGGACAATAGTTCAATAGGAAATGGTGGCCTGGTCAGATGAGTCATGCTGTCTTTTGTGTGCATCAAGTGGATGGCTGGGTACATGTGTGTCACTATCCTGCAGAAGAGATGGCAGAAGGATACACTATGGAAAGAATGCAAGCTGGTAGAGGCATTGTGATTCTCTGGGCAGTGTTTTGCTGGGAATCTGTGGGTCCTGGCATGTATTTGGATGTTACTTTGGTACATACCAACTACTTAAACATTGTTGCATACCACATGCAGCGCTTCATGGCAATGATATTCCCTAATGTCACTGACCTCTTCTGCAGGTTAATGCACCTCGCTACACTGCAAAAAATGTTAGGAATGGTTTGAGAAACATGACAAAGACTTCAAGGTTTTGACTTGGCCTCCAAATTTCCCACATCTAAATCCGACTGAGCATCTGTGGGATGGACCGGGCAAACAAGGACCTACCTCGCAACTTACAGGACTTAAAGGATATACTGTCCGATGTACTTCATATTTATCTAGTTAGCGCAGAGCATATCATTTTGATTTAGTGAGAATTTGCTTGTCATACCTACATGTATTTGTGCTGCTGCCGCACAGTTGTAGTTGTAGTTGCACGAATGTACAGCTGTTCCTAATAAAGTATATTTGTTATTATTTCTTGAATAATTTAGAAGTACTTATTTCATACATGTTGTCACATACAGTACATGTTTTCCAAGAAGACTGTCTCTTGTGCATTATTATTGGGTATTATTGTGTCTTGTTCAGACTTCTTAGTGACCTTTACCCTTTCATCGTAACAGGGAAAGTATGGTTGATGGTGGGTAATTCTCTAAGGGAGTTTATCATATCATTCCAGCCCCACTGTGCATTATTGACTTTCCAGTGGACCAGAAAAGTGATATGTGTAGGTAAATGCTGAAGAATGGCCTTGTTAATAAACAGGTATGTAACTCGAGTCTCTGCAAGAGTATATTGAAACAGGACTGGGTTTGGAACATTTGGCCTTTGGGTTGCACATTTTGTGCATTTAAAGGGGGGAAAACATTCTTCAGTGCTGACTAATGATGGTTTGGCGGTAAACGTTGCAGAGCCTCGGCTGATCTCAGCAGGAGAATCATTTATACGAATTGTGAACTCTGCCAAAACTTTGAAACAAAATTGGCAGGCTTGGAGCTGTGTGTTCACGGGGATGAGTATCTGAGTCCACAGTCTGATCAGTAGCAGTTATCAAAACCATTCATACATTCAAGATGTCTAGAACCATTACCTCACCGTTACCTCACCGTTCTAGGCTAACTAGCACAAATGCTGTATATGGAGTGATGTTAGCTGATAAGTAACTAGTATCCATTCTAAATAATTATAACAATAATAAAGCTGTTTTTTTGCAGCATTTTAAACTCTTATTAACCCCAAAAGTGACTGTCTAAAAGCAACTGCTGTGTATTCTTTTACTTTTAATATGATATGTAATGAAAAGCATATAGAAATGACAAATATGACCATGTCTAACACAAGCAAATAACGTTTAGAAAATTAGGATTCATTATAATCAATAGGAACTCGATTACACCTTCATTTCTATATCACTTGGAATGATCTTAACCTAATTTAACCCAATTATCCTGAGATGACATGCTAGAGCAAGCAAACACCCCACCCTGTAAGATGAATCAATTTATGGAGAATATATTTGTCACACTTTTATCAAAGAATTGTGAGTTTACAGTAGAAAATGGTTAATAGCATTGATCATCAGGATCAACAACAGATTAAACAAGATTTTTAATCATTTCAGAGTAACCTGGATGATGATTATTCTTAATGCAGGCTTGTATTATTTGGAGAAACAATCCTGAAATGCTTGTGGAAAGAAATTCTGAAGCATTCCAGGAAGACAGCTTTTTGTATTGTTCCTGCTTTTCTTCAGCCATTTTAGTTCAGTCCAGCAATGAAAATCGACCATTTAAGCAGACTCTAATTGTACAACCTGTTAATTTTCAGGTATTTGATATTACCGTAGGGCAAGGTCTCCAAAGAGCTCAAAATAAATATATCTCTCTTATGGTGTAGGAAGTGTGATATTGCCATATAATCTAAAGAAAAAATGTCCTGATGTCTGCTTGAGGGTTGAAAGACAACAGACTAGCCACTAGTACTACTTTTGAAAGGAGATAACAGAAATTGAAGCATTAGCACATTAGCCTTCGCACACTCAAGTTTCCCTTGGCACTCGGTGTGCATTTGCTCTGCCAAATCATGCAGAACCTCAAGGTCTCTGAACAGTCCACTACTTGGCATGAAAATTGTATTTAAGGAAACGCCGGCTTTTGTTTCAATAAAAGTGTCGCCGCCTCCGAGTGCTGTTTGAACAGCTTGGCTTTCGGACAGCTGCAGACATGCTGGAAAAGTTCTCCGAGAGTGCCTTTAAATAATCCGGCCATAAATGTTAACGAACGATAGCATTAAATTGCTTCACACTCCAGAAACGTAAGCAAGAAAGTGCACGTACTGTAGATTGGGCTTTCTTCTCGTCTTCTGATCTTGCACTCGAGAGCTCACTTGGAGAACTTAGAACTTATCATCCGAATCATTCCTAATGCGCAATTCCACCGTCGAACCACAGATATCTGAAAACCTAACCCCTA
>JAOUQY010000027.1:10353626-10366321 GCA_028566355.1 Doras micropoeus
AGGCTGGTCCAATTTAGCCATGAAACCTCCCACACTAAAATAACAGGTGTTTCAGTTTCATTGTCTAACCCCTGTATATTTCGTAAGTACGTACATACATAAAACTTTATTTATATAGCACTTCTAGAATACCTCACAAAGTGCTGTACAAAATACAAATAAAATGCAATTAAGATACCATATAATCATATATTCAGTAAGCGATACACACAAATAAATACTCAAAATCCTGTTCTATATTTCAAATACTGCTATTAAAAAATATATTTCAAATGCTAATCATTGTAAGCCATCAAGATATTTTTTAAAACCTTTATGCTGCCCCATATTTATACTGAATATGGACATTTTTTTGTCTGAAAAAATCTGAATACAAACCAATGCATACTGTATTTGTACATCTGAATGTAAGAACAAAGCTGAGCAAGTCAAAAGATTAATATTAGAATTATTTCATTCTATCATTCGCTTTGAACGATTTATTAACTTTTTTTTTTAAGATTCTGGCTTGGATCACAAAAAAACCTCCAAGTCCACCATTGAACATTAAGAAGCAATAGAAGAAAAAAAAAAGGGGGGGGGGGGTTGCAAATGTTACTAAAGAACTATAAGAAGATCTATAATCCAGGTTTTAATGTTGTCTTTTCAACAGATAATACTTGCACTAATGAAGGCCAAAGGGTTCCCCTGGATGTCAGTGGTGGTACTCTTGGTGTCTTGGCCACACGCCTTCTTGCTGGACATGGAGACATTTATTCTTGACTACTCTTCCAGAAACCTTTCTGCTGTTCCCCCTGACCTCCCACCATCGACTGAATGGCTAGATCTCTCCCAGAATCGAATTTGGACCTTGAAGCAACATGACTTCCGTGGAACACCCAGGCTCCATTTTCTTAATCTCTCCTGGAACGTTCTGGAAGACATACACCCAGACACATTTATTTCCACCCCTCTTTTGGCAACACTGGATCTGTCCCACAACACCCTGAAAAATCTGTCCCAACAACAATACCTGCTGCAAGCACAAAACCTACAGTACTTAGACTTGTCATCCAACTTGTTTGCAGTTATGGCTCTGGGGGGTGAGTTTCCCAAACTCATGAAACTTACGTGGCTTGGTTTGAGTGCCCGCAATATTCAGAGCAACGACTTTGCTAACATCTCCGACCTCCATCTCCAAACTCTCTTCATTCAGGCTCAGAATTTGATGGGGTATGAAAACGGAAGTCTCACAGGTGCAAAGGCAGACAAAATTGTTGTCCTGATGCCCAACAATGTATTTGATCTCCCAATAATTGTTGACGCTTTGACATCTTTCAAAGAAGTTGAGCTGAGAGGGTTATACAATCCAGAGGACTTCCTGGGAATACTTGTGACACACCAGGTAGACATTCAAACGGTTAATTTACATTTGTCTTCTGTTTGGAGTACCTGGAAGGTAATAACAGCTCTTACCAAAAGTGCCTTAATGTCATCTATCCGCCAGTTTTGCATGTCTAATCTTACCCTTCATGAAATGATGGGGCTTAAATTTAAATTAAATCAAAGCTACTCTTTAGATTCCTTCACTATACAACAAGCATCAGTGACGTTGTTCATTTTTGATCAAGAGAAACTATACGACTTCATCATCAGTATACCTGCAAGAAACCTAACTTTTTCCCAGACACCAATAGTCCATATGACCTGCCCACAGGATGATAGCATGATACAGATGCTTGATTTATCTGACTGTGTCCTAACTGAAAAAGTATTTAACAGTCCCTTTGGGGAATGTAGCACTTTCATCAATCTGGAGATACTGGTCTTGAAGGGCAATAACCTTAGAAAGTTGATGCCGCTGACTTCAAGGGTTCAACTAATGAGCTCTTTAAGACATGTGGACTTTAGCCAGAATTCACTGACTTATGAGGAAACTCAGGGAAGATGCACTTGGCCTTCTAAAATCACCCACTTGGATTTATCTTTTAATGAGTTTGATCAGACCGTGTTTAAGTGTTTGCCAAATGCTCTAGTCAGTCTCAACCTCCAGAACAACCACATCAGGGCAATTCCAGCAAATGTTTCAGGTCTGAACGCTCTCAAAGTTCTAGATCTTACAGCAAATCGTCTGCTGGATCTACCAGACTGCCTGGGGTATCCAAAACTGCAGAAACTTGTGCTACGTGGGAACTTCCTCCATGCACCATCAACAGGCTCTCTCAAGACCTGTTCACAGCTAGTTGCAGTGGATATCAGTATGAATCCCTACATCTGTACCTGCCCATTGCGAGAATTCACCAACCTTATTGATGACAACGGTACACTGTGTGGCTCAAATTCTTGGAAGAACCAGAAGATCACTTTGGTTCACTGGCCAGATGGGTATCAATGTAGTTACCCAGAGCAGTGGAGAAAAGCAATGCTAAAAAACGTCCACCTGCTTGAGATTACCTGCAATGCTAGACTACTTGCAGTAACCATTTTGGTCCCAGCCATAATTGTGATCATTGCTGTAGGAATCCTATGCCAACAACTAGACCTTCCTTGGTATATGGGCATGATCTGGAAATGGACTCATGCAAAGTACCATGCCAGAAGGTCCCAGAAAGGACCAGAAGATCTTCAAGGAGTATGCTTTCATGCTTTCGTTTCTTATAGCCAAAGGAATGCCAACTGGGTTATAGGCCAACTTTTGCCCAAACTTGAAGGCGAGGACTCTGCAACCCAAAACAGACTGAGAGTGTGTCACCATGAGCGAG
This sequence comes from Doras micropoeus, assembly GCA_028566355.1. Lineage (NCBI taxonomy): Eukaryota > Metazoa > Chordata > Actinopteri > Siluriformes > Doradidae > Doras > Doras micropoeus. The sequence continues at coordinate 10,356,368 of JAOUQY010000027.1, forward strand.
ACTTCATCCCAGGAAGGCCAATCTTGGACAACATCCTCCGTTGCATAGAACAAAGTAGATGCTGTGTTTTTGTGCTGTCTTCTCACTTTGTGCAGAGTGACTGGTGTCACTATGAGCTGTACTTTGCTAGCCACCAGCGGATAACACGAGGCATGGACAATATCATCCTGATTCTGCTAGAGCCATTACCTACATATCTTATACCCTCTAAGTATCACCAGTTAAAGGCAATGATGGCCAGACGCACTTACTTAGAATGGCCCCAGGACAAAGCCAAACAGAAAATGTTTTGGGCAAACCTGCGTGCGGCACTGCAAGCAGATCTACCTGATTCTGTTGAGAGAGAATGGGAATGAAAGGACAGACCAGTTATAAAGAGGTAGAAGTATCTAGGAACAACGACAAATTACAAAACAGTTGCAGAATAAGTAAATAGAGCAAAGTTATGGACTTTCCATTGATTCATTTCAAAACAGGTTATTTATTTTTTGCCAAATCTCAAATTTAGTTCAAATTTCATGAGGTGCACAACCATTCAAAGTATGAAGAATAGCAATAGCATACAAATACAAAGTCACAAGAATTCTTTTTTTCCTTATTTGAAATTAAAGACATTTATACAATATGTCTGAGACCAAGATTACTTAAAGGTTCATTATATAAAATTATTATTTACACATTATTTGTTCCTGCGATTTGAAAGTCTGATCTCACCTGCTGCCAAATCAAGCAACATTTCCTAGTCTAGTAGATAACCGAATATAGTAATGACCATGTAATGCAGCTGACAGGATGTCAGAATGTCAGGATGTCGATGTAATTACTTGGCCATAAACACCTTAAGAACAGCGAGGGGGTTCTTCAAAGGACAGGATGCAACCAGTGCAACCAATCAGCATAACCTTTTGCAATATGCAACTTTACAAGCAAGCTTTAACAGGAAAATATACTAGAATCCATTACCCTGTTAAAAGTAAGATGCTCCCGTTTGAAGTCTCTGTACTTATCCAAAATATGCAACTCTAAACCTAGGCAATACACAAAGGCTAGAAAAAGTCAATAGTAAACAGTATCAAGTTGAAAAATAGGCTTTTTACACAAATGTTGCAAATGCATTAAGGAAAACACCTCCCTGAAACTAATTATATATATAAGATGATAAATCCAATGTAGACATAGTGAAGACAGCAAATGTTGGCAATGCAGTTCCCCCCCAAAAAATCCTGGATGCTGTTGCTGATCGTGTTAATTATAAAGATTAATATGGGCATTATTCAGAGTGGAGTTTTCCTTTAAGTGTCCAGTGTCAGGGTAAAGACTGGATGAGGATGATTTTCTCATTAATGCAGAATCTGTGTAGCACGGCGAGTAGATTTTCACCGCAGCGAGACACCTGGCGCTCCATGGCCAGCCGGAAGTCTTCTTTCACACCCTTGGTAATGCCACGAGTCACAGTGTGATGTCTGAAAAAGCGGAAATGTGACTGAGCAAGCGTGTATTTTGCACTTGATTTGTGGCAAACAATCAGACATCATAAACCTTTACAAGGGTAAACTGTTTTCAAACTTTGTCCAAGAACATGTGATTGATGATCTCAGTCATGACCTGAAACCACTCAAGTCACAATGTAAAACCAAAACACACACACACACACACACACACACACACACACACGTTTCTGTGTGACAGTAACTTATCAAACACATATAGACAGCAGGCTCAACAACACAATAGTAAAGTATATAGATGTTGGGAATCATTGCAAAGTAAAACACTAATAATGATACTGAAACATCTTATTTGATTCATCCAAATGTACAACAACAAGAACAACAACAGAAAATGAGACAAAACTGAAACAGATGCCATGGATCAAAACCAAAACACTTGCGAAATGAAAATCCTGCAAAATAAAGAACGAAGAAAGGTAAAAGGGGGGAATATAGCGACGTGTTGCGGCATATGAGCAGGTTGGGGCAGAGTTTGGGGATGGGCAAGGTTTGATGACGAGGGTGGGGTACCTGTCAGCCTTCTGAGCCCCAGGAAGCAGCAAGGTATTTAACTCCACCCCCAGGGCGGGGCTGGGGTTCCTATGGACATCAAACACCAATACATCAACACCCCAAAAACAGGACTGCATTCAAGACCACAAATACAAGCCAAGTTATCACCGAATGTCAGCTATGTATGTATATTATTTTTTTTTTACTTATTTAACAAAGGTATGGAAAAACAACCGATAAAAAAATGATCCACAAAATAAATGCATCACTCCGATTAAAATAACCGACAAATATGATTGTGGTCAGCACTAAAAAGTGTTTTTTACTGCTGCTATTGGTTTTATGTTTACACTTTTAAACTGCTGTTCTGCACTTTATTCTTCCATACAGCCCATATAAAAATGAGTTTGTTAGCTAAAAGTAACCCACTAGCTAGCAGCTACAAACCCCATTTCCATAAAAGTAAAAAAAATGCAATAAAACCTAAAAACCGTAATTTGTAAAATAATCACTTGGCTTTTTGCTTAACTGATAAAAGTACAAAGAAAAAATGTTCAGTGCCTTCACTGACAAAGCTAATTGTATTTTGTAAATATAAAATGTGACGCCTGTAACACACTTAAAAAAAAAAAAAAAGTTGGTTCCACCATTAGCAGTTTAACTGGTAACAGGTGAGGTCATCAAGATTGAGTATAAAAGGAGCGTCCAGTGAAGTGACCAAACTTCATGGGAGAATTGTCAGTTAGTTCAAATACAATGTTTCTTAGTACAAGGTTGAAGAAAAGATTCAGGGAGTCAGGAGAAATCTTGATGCATAAAGGCCAAGGGTTGAAACCGCTGCTGAATGTGTGTGACCATCAAGCCCTCAGGCGGTATTGTTTGAGAAACCGTCATGCTACCGTGATGAGTACTTTACAAAATCATTGTAACTTAATACAGTCCCCCACTGCATCGAGAACTGCAACATGAAACTGCATTATGCAAAGAGGAAGCCATATATTAATTTTAACCCGGCGAGTTCTCTGAGTCATCTGAGATGGACGGAAAGACAAAACCTACTGCTACCAAAGAAAAGTATAAAAACCAGCATCTGTGATGGCATGAGGGTACATCAGTGCCTACATGGATGATCTGCATATATGTGAAGGTACCACTGATGATTGGGATTTTGGAGAAACATATACCAAGATGACATCTTTTCCCATGTCTATTTCAGCAGGATAATGCCAGGCCTCATTCTGCATGAGTTATAACAGTTTGGCTTGACTGGATTGCCTACAGTCCAGATCTGTCTCCTATTGAAAATGTGTGGAGCATCATGAAGAGGAGAATCAGACAACAGAGACCACGGACTGTTGAGCAGCTCGAGTCTCGTACACAGCAAGAATGGGCAAAAATTCCACTTGTAAAACTGCAACAATTAGTATCTTCAATTCCCAAATGAATAAAAAGTATAATTAATAGAAAAGGTGATGTGACCCAGCATTAAACATGCCTCTGTCACAATTTTTGTTGAGTGTGCTACAGGCATCAATTTCTACATTTGTTTAGATGTAATAAATAGAATTAAGCACATCACTGAAAACTGAGTTCCAACTTTTCTGGAAATGGGGTTTTTACACGCAAAAAAGCATTATTCTTAGCGTTGCACAATAGCTAACTATCAGGCTAGGTAGCTATTTTTCACCCTTGAAATACTTACTAAACATATATAAAAGATTGAAAATGAAGTAACTCCAAATTCCAACTTTCGAGTTAAATCAAACCTAGCAAACATTACTAATGTAAGGCTTCTATTCAAGCTAGTTATAGCTAGCTTATATATAACCAATTTTGGGGTGTCATTAGTGTTCTTAGCTAAACATATATTCACTGAAAATGAAAAAAAAGGAGCTAGCATCTAACAGTAGCTAGCATCCAAACTAGCTAGCTAGTTATCTCTTTCTCTCTCTAAACATTTAGTAAAGTAACAGAACAAATAAGGTAGTTTTACACATCTGAGAAAGCAATTCTAACTACATGAACTGGTGTTTGCTTGGCAACAAAATTATGATTTCCTCAGATTTTTTCTTAAAGGAAATTGCTTCAGACTGCAGTGCCTTCTGGGTAAGTGAAGCCCCTGAAAGGAAAACGTAATGGAGCTTCGCTAATGTTGTCAATGAGCAACTGCATTTCTTTCTAGATTTTTTTATTTATACTGAATGTTGTTGTTCTGACATGGTTTTGTGTCTTGAATGCACCCCATGTGTAAGGTCAAAGGTCATCTGAAGCAAAATCAGCCAGACACAGTGCATATTAGAGGTCACTAGAAGCTAAGCCAGCTAGTTAAGGTAGGGTAAGGAAAGAAAGGGGGGAAAAAAATGTCAAAGTATTATTGTTCCCATTAGATCCTGTCGGATACAAAATTATTGGCACCCTTCAACAGAATGAGCAAAACGGATCGCACACGGTCAGCGTAACACACAAATATGAGAACTGATGCTGCTCACATGTAACATCTCTCACCAAGAGAAGTGTTCAACACAATTATGTATCATGTTTTAATTTATTCCTTTAAATGTACATTTCTGCTCATTTTCATAAGGGGTACCAGTAATTCAGAAGCCGACTTACTTACAGGAAGTAAGAAAAAAAAAAAAGTTACAATAAAATATCTTAAATAATCTCTCTGCCTTATTTGGCCATTATTATTTCGTTTGAAGATATAAACTTACTTAATTAGCATCCCCTGATTGGGCAGTAACTCCAGTTGGACCCGCCCACCTTCAGTTGTACGGAGGTATGCGAACTCTTCCAGCATGTCGATGTCTGGGTTGGTAGTCAAGGGGATTAAGAAGCGAAGCTGAACCTTTCCGACACGCTTTATAGCTAAGCTACGGTCAGATTTGTCCGTCACTTGGAACATCTTTTGTGTGGACACGGGGAAAACTACAACGACGCTTTTACCAGTCCTACATAGCATCAGCTAAATATCCAGTCTAGCTTTCTACCTCGATTAGATTTATCATCATCAGTCATAAATGCACTAAGAACTGTTTCAACCTGAGCGACGAGGACGCTGTTTGCTTGCAATGTAGCCTTGAGAGCAGACAATCAACAGAATTTTAACTGCTTATGTCAGATGGCTGCTTGGAGCTGCTCTCAACTATGTGCATAATAATAAATATATACATAATCACTAATTAAAGGTGATTTTAGCCACAGGAAAGGATACTGGTGACGTAGTTGAAGAAGTTCTCGTACTGAAAACTCCCCTGGTCACAAATTTTGTCCACCGCCTTCAGGAAGAGAGTCTCTCCCTGTGGCCAATCATGCTGCAGGAGGACGATCACGTGACCTAAAGACAGGTCGTCTCTGCTGCCCTCTGCGAATGCTCGCAGCTAAAAGAGACAGTTAAAGATTCAATCTTATTTCTATATCGTTTCTAAGCTAACATTCAAATGAGATGACGATGGAGAGTGAATAATGTTTTGTGTGTATGTGTGTGTGTGTATTTACTTTGAAGCAGGCCAGCATCAGCTGCAGACAGAAGGGCAGAATGTCTTTGCTAGTGCAGGGAATAAGCCTCAGGTCATTACCTAAGAACAGGAAATAGAGTTTTAAAACCGCCTCGTACTCCACTATATGCTATTCATGTTGCACATTCAGATCGTACAGATCACTACAGAGAGCTGCCATGCAATAACGAACGAAGTATTTGCCCCTTTCCCAAGTTCTTCCATTTCTGCTAATTTGTCACATCGACATGTTTCAGATTAATATAAGATCAAGACAGCTCGAGTAAACACAAAATGCATCTTTTAAATGATCATTCCGTTTACTGAAGATAAAGATTGTTCCAAAACCTGTATCACCCATGAGAAAAAGTAATTGCCCCCCAAAACCTAATATCTGGTTGTGCCAGCCTCTGCAATGAAATGTTTGTGATAACTTGTGATGAGTCTTTTACATCTCCGTGGAGGAATTTTGGCCCACTCTTCTCTGCAGAATTGTTTTATTTCAGCTCCACTGGAGGGTTTTGAGCATGAACTGCCCGTTTAAGGTCTTTCCACAGCATCTCAATGGGATTCGAGTTGACTCGGCCACTCCAAAACCTTCATTCTGTTTCTTTTGAGCCATTCAGAGGCGGACTTGCTTGCAGGTGGACATTCTCCTTCAAGATTTTCTGATAGAGAGCAGAATTCACGGTTCCATCAATTACGACAAGTCGTCCAGGTCCTGCAGAAGCAAAGCAGCCCCAGAACATCACACTACCACCACCATGTTTGACTGTAGGTGTTCTTATTTTGGAATGCAGTGTTAGCTTTACACCAGATGTAACAGGAGCCATGTCTTCCAAAATGTTCCATCTTTGACTCATCAGTCCACAGAATATTATCCCAAAAGTCTTGTTGGTCATCTAGATGGATGCCATTTTTGCCCCGTGTCTTTCTTATTGTGGAATCGTGTACACTGACTGTAACTGAGGTGAGTGAGGCCTGCAGGTGTTCAGATGTTCATCTGGGTTCTTTTGTGACCTCCTGGATGAGTTACTGATGGGCTCTGGGTGATATTTTGGTAGGCCGGCCACTCCCGGGAAAGATCGCCACTGTTCAACCTGTCTCCATTTGTGGACAACGGCTCTCACTGTGGTTCACTGGAGTCCCAGAGCCTCAGCAATGGCTTTGTAAGACTTTCCAGACTGGTAGATTTCACTGACATATAAATGTGACAAATTAGCAAAAATATATGAAATTGGGACTGGGGCAAATACTTTGTCACGGCACTGTACAACTGTACGTTGCACTGGAACAATGAAATATAACAAAATAACAATAATAAATATCAAAATGTTATTAACCATAATATCTGGAATATAAATTCAACTAGGTATATTTATCCGTCACTATACCGGCAATATAATGGACTCCTATTAGATACTTTACTATTAGATCATTTCAATGCTAGCCATCCTCTTCATCATAAAGGATTGTTTTTTTTCTGTATCTGCTTTTATGTTACACTGCATTACATCTGACAGTATAGAATAAACATAAGCATACCGATCTGGTTTTTCAGTCTGTATTTTCTATCCCTGATGTTTTTTCATTTTTACATGCAGATGCTTGTATTTAGAGGCAGAATCTAAATGTTACTGCAAAAGAACCTCTGTCTCAGAAGGTTTACCTCAAGAAAAATCTGACTAAATCAGAGGCGAGCTGATTTGCCCAATTTGAACAGACAGCTCAGAAAATGGACTCGGACAGGTGCGGAAACCGAATCTGAATACACAGAACTTTCCATACATAATACAAGATATCAGCTCTGAATGTCCAATTTGAGTAAAATACTGAAATAACGCAAGCAATAAACTGAGGTTCAGGCAAACTTCTCATAAACTCATGTCACTATACCACTTAAAAAACCCCAACAAGCCAGATTCTAAACCCTGGAAAGGGTGAGATACGGCATGTAGGGCAGAACATATCCTTCCGGATGGATGCACCTTTCTTAGCTTTGCTTCTTCCTCGGTTCTGCTCCTCGCTGGACTTTGTTGCCTCTTGATTTTGGGGCACCAGGCTACTTACAACCTCCAACAGCTTCTCACAGGCCATCTGGGGATTAAAAGACACCACATATACACACACCAACAGTCAATCAAGGCAAGACACTACACATTTAACATTGTAATTCGATGCATCAGTCTATGTATGGAGTAATAAGATGTTTTCTGTGTGTGTGTGTGTATGTTACCCGGTACTCCCCGAGCGCATAGTGACATGATGCTTGCTGGATTAAGGCTCTGTGTGTCTCCAGATTGGAGGCTGATGTGTGTGTGTTCTGGCTCTGCTGAGGCTGAAGAGACAACAGCTGCACTAGACTGGACAGAGCTTTCCTGTACTGACCCTGAAAGACACACGCACACACGCAAATAAGTAAATACAAAATTACAGCATTACATAATGACATAATAAGACTGAAAAGGTTATACAAGTAACACTGTTCTGGAAGTTTCCACAATTAGCAGTGTAACTGGTAACAGGTGACGGTCATCAAGAATGAGTATAGAAGGAGCCTCCACCAAAGGCTTAGTCTTTGCAAGCAAGGATGGGTCGTGGTTCATCACTTTGTTCCAAACTTCCTGACAGAATTGTCAGTCAGTTCAAATACAATGTTTCTCAGTGCAAGATTACAAATAATTTAGTTTAACTTTCACCATCTACACTTCATAATATCATGAAAAGAATCAGGGAGTCAGGAAATCTTAGTGTGTAAAGACCAAGGGTGGAAACCGCTGCTGAATGTGCGTGACCATCGAGCCCTCAGGCGGTATTGTTTGAGAAACTCTCATGACATGGCCACATGTGCTTGGATGTACTTTGGAAAATCGTTGTCACTTAATACAGTCCACCGCTGCATCAAGAACTGCAACCGGAAACTATATTGTGTAAAGATGAAGCCATATATTAACTTTGCTCAGAAACACTGGTGAGTTATTTGGACCCAAAGTCATCTGAGATGGACTGATACACAGTGGAAACGTGTTCTGCGGTCAGACGAGTCCACGTTTCAGCTTCTTTCTGGACAAAAACGGACGTCGGATTTTACGTGCTAAAAATGAAAAAGACCATCCAGGCTGTTACCAACAAAAAGTGCAAAAAGCAGCATCTGTGATGGCATGAGCGAGCATCAGTGCCCACAGCATGGGGGATCTGCATATACATGAGAAGGTACCATTGATGTGGAGGCTTATACTGGTGTTTTGGAGAAACATATGCTGCTGTCAAAGCAACATCTTTTCCAAGGAACACCACCAGGCCTCATTCTGCGTGAGTTACAACAGCGTGGCTTGACAGGGCTGCCTGCAGTCCAGTTCTGTCTACAGACTGTTGAGCAGCTCAAGTCTTGTACACAGCAAGAATGGGCAAAAATTCCACTTGCAAAACTGCAACAATTAGTATCGGGCATCAATTTCTAAATTTTATATTTAATAAACAGAATTAAGTTTGTCCTTTAAAACACTGAAAATCTTTTTTTCTGTATCCTTTTGTCTGTTAAATAAAACTTCAAGTTAATTAACAAATTACAGACTTCAGTTTTTGTTTCGTTTTTTTAGAATGTCACAAAAATGTTTTCATTTTTAGTGTCACAGCTTTTCTGTAAATGGAGTTTGTACTATAATACTGTATGTAATAAAAATGTAATAATTTGTAGCATGTGTGCTGTAGTAGACAGAGCAAACCATAACAGCTTCATAAAAGCTTCCACACACTGCCCTAGATCAGCTTGATCATTAGCTCCTCGAAAGTTCCACTAAAGGTTCGCCTTTTATGGGTTCTACTGAAGGTTCATGGATATTTGAATCAAACTATGTTTGGCTTACCTTTGTGTTACTGAAGATGTATTAAGCTTCAAATATTACAAAGACATTTTTGGCAAATCCTTTAGTGTAGTAGGAGTTACTGTACGGTATACTGTACGTCCTCTGTATTATCGTTATCTCAAACGTCTGAATGCCAAAAGCCATTTCTCAATCGTACCCATCCGTCAATTAACTAACAGCTCAGTGACGAGCTCGTACCTGATATATGATCATGTCGGTGAGAAATATCCGGAACCACAGCCAGCTTTCAGTCTTCCATGCTAGGCAGATCTTGTTGAACTCTGCAAAAAAAAAAACCACTCATTTGAATATAGCGCACTTTATTTTCCCATCAAGCACCACGTTGTTTGTCTGTAACTACCTGCTGGACTAGTAGGTTTAATAGATTAAGAGCTAATAACTAACTGGAGCTTTAACTTTCTCGAAGAATTTCTCTTCATCCATCCCAGATGGCATATTATCATTTAGACCATTAAACCCGTTTTTTTTGTTTTTTTTAAAGTGAATTGACAGATACAGGGGTTAGACAATGAAACTGAAACACCTGTCATTTTAGACCACAATAATTTATTAGTATGGTGTAGGGCC
>JAOUQY010000027.1:10380302-10392528 GCA_028566355.1 Doras micropoeus
CCTACACCATACTAATAAATTATTGTGGTCTAAAATGACAGGTGTTTCAGTTTCATTGTCTAACCCCTGTATATATGTATAATTTCATAACCTTGTGATACAGAAGGAGCAATTTAACAGCTGCTATGGTTCACGTGCAATGTCAGTTTAATCTGAGTCAAAGATGAAAGCTTGGCCAAAATATAGCTTACATAATTATAACTCCTTTGACCTTTGACCCATGTCCAGGTGCACTAACGGAGGACCGCCAACAGAAGGTGCCTGAGTTTGTGTTGTTTTTTGCTGTGTTCGATGAAAGTAAGAGTTGGCATAGAGAAATGGGCCGAGCAGATAAACCAGGGAAATCATCTGATCAACAGCAGTTTCACACCATCAACGGATACATCAATTCTACACTGAAAGGTCCGGTCAACATTGCTTTATACAATCAACCAATTTTTATACACTTACCCTTGGCAAGCTATTTTTTTAAATACATTTTTAACCTGCAAATGAGGCAGAATCTAATCCAGGCACCTGGCTGACCAGATAAAGATCAAATGTCCAACCCTAGCTTTTTGGTATTCATGAGATTTAACCTTGCAACCTTACAGTCAATAGCATTAATTCTTAAATGTTGTTCTACTACAGAACCCAATAGATTATTAATCAAGGTAGCACTCAGTAAAAGTAACTGGATCTGTTACAATTCTGAAGATCTTTCTTTCACATTGATTTATGACTATTTGTAGACATTACAGTGATTGCAGTCTTCTTTATTTATTCAGAGATGGACGGACAGGTAGATGGATGGATGGAAAGGTGGATCAATGGATAGATGAATGGTTTACTGGTTTTGGTATAGGTTTAAAAACTGTTGTATTTGGTGGATGGATGGATGGATGGATGGTTGTATAGATTAATGGATGGTTGGATGGACAAATGGACAAATGGATGGATGGATGGATTTGGTAAATAAATCACTCATCACATAAACAATTTTTAAATGCATCATTTGGTGGCTTGGACAATGAATGGTTGACTGGTTTCTGTATAGGGTTAAAAACTGTTGTATTTGGTGGATGGGTGGGTGGATGGATGGATGGTTGTATAGATGAATGGATGGTTGGATGGACAAATGGATGGATGATGGATGGATTTGGTAAATAAATCACTACTCTCATAGACAATGTTTTACAATGCATCAATTGGTGACTTGGACAATGCATGAATAGTATTATTTTTGGTGAGAGGTTTAACAGATGTTGTATTTGCTGAATGGATGGATGGATGGATGGATTGATTGATAGCTGCATTGAGAAATCTAAGAAGGAATCTTTTACATTAGTTCTTTAGATGAAATCCTTTAAATGGGGCAGGACCTCAAGGTTATAGTTCTGCTATAGTTAATGTAAGGCCTCTAGACATTTCGACTGACTTATGTACATAATGTAAGACATCATTGCCAGCCTTTCTCTTTTCAGGTCTGACGTTATGCCAGAAAAGTCCAGAAGTTTCCTGGCATCTTATTGGTCTGGGCTCCAGTCCAGAAATCCACACTATTCAGTTCCAGGACCACACTTTAAAAATCATGGACCACAGACGGGTTACTGTGGAGATAACCCCTATGACCTTCACCACCGCCCTTCTCAAGCCACATGCTGAAGGGAAGTTTCTGATTTCCTGTGGGATCCATTCACATCAGCAAGGTCAGTGGACACTCTGAGTCCTTTTAAGGATCCCATCCACAGATTTATTCTACATATAGACTATATGAGATGAAGGAGTAACTATGTTGAATTCCTGGTTTTCAGGAAATACGAATTAAAGTTTGCAAGTACTAGAAAACATCTAGTCCAATGTCCAAAACAAAGAACTCAAATTTCTTGATGCACATCTAAAACTTGTTTGTTTTTGTTCTGCTCAGCTGGCATGAGTGCCTTCTTCACTGTGGAGAACTGCCCTGAATCAAATGAACTGCCTGAAAAGCCAAATGTCCAGTACATTCACAATGAAGAAGAAGACGGAGATGAAGCCTACCCAATGAATAATCTTTTTTCTATTATGTTCCGGCCTGGAGGACCCCCATCGGTTCTGAGGTCCTTTGGGAGACAACCCAAAGTCTGGATTCATTACATCAGTGCCGAGGAGGTCATGTGGGACTACAATCCTCAGGGTGACCGGTATGATCACTGGAATAAAATGTATTTTACTCAGAACAAGTCTATTTGTCAGAAATTGTAGCCATTTGTGTGACTTGATATTTGTGATTTCTGAATAACTTGGATGAATTAACTTTTTAGACCCTGTCTACAGGTATATAAATATTTTCAAAAATATCTCTGTCGAAATGAGTATGCCATGAACTGTTATTATCAAGGAAACACCACAAGAATAATGTTACTGAAATGCAGAAAAAAAACTCATTTAAGAAGGCAAACATGAGGGTTTACAAGTGGGCAATGAACAGGTTTCAAGCTGTGATGTCATTGGTTTTTCCTTCCACTCAAAAACTCTTTTTTTTTTTAAATCTGTTTTCTTGAAAAGCTTAATTTCCTGTGAACAAAAACTCCATTTTTATGTGGACCAAACTAGGCCAATCCTGGAAAAGCTTGGCTAAGTGTAATCTGGATAGTTTAGATTGATCTTATTCATTTGGATGAGTTGAAGTGGTACAAATTTGTGTAATCTGGACGGGTCTGAGTAACTTGGCTGTGTCTCAATAACTTGATTGAAAAAGCCTAATTTGGATAACGTTGATGTGTCTGTGTTACCCAGACACTTATGAGTAATTCAGTCAAGTCTGAGGAGAATTCTGGGTGAAGTCTGAGGGTTTGTTGTTTTTATTTGTACGCTTTCTGACAGACTTTCGAAGCCTACAGTTCAACAAACACAACGCTTGGGTAAAGTCTATAAGAAAGTGGCTTACGTTGAGTACACAGACAGCACATTCACAAAGAAGAAGAGCCAAAGCAATGCACTGATTGGGCCAGAGCTTCGGGGAGAGGTGAATGACCAGTTTCAGGTACGTAGCATTTCAATAATCCATAAGCAGTTTTGAAAACTAAAGGACAATATTCTGGGAAAACAGTACTCATACATCATTATATAATACATTTTCAGATTGTCTTTAAAAATATGGCCAGTCGACCTTATAACATTTTTCCAAATGGACTTGCCAGCGTGCAGCCAGTGAAGAAAAGAGGTATGGGCAAATTCATTAACCTTGTACTGTAGGTTATATTATTGTTATTATTAAATGCCTTTGGTTGGAAAAAATGCTGTTACAAAATTACAAAATATGACCAAAGGTTTGTGGACACCTGACCACCTCTAAGTGCTTTCTGGGTCAGATTTTAATCCCCCTTTGTCATTAGAATAATCTTCACTCTTCTGGGAAGGCTTTCCACTAGATTTTGGAGTGTGGCTATGGGGATTTGTGCACATTCAGTCACAAAAGCATTAGTGAGTTTAGACACTGAGGTCAAGCATAGAGGCCTGGGATGCTTTTGCTGTTCCATCACAAAAGTATGCAGTGGGGTTGAGAACAGGACTCTGTTCTCAGGATTCTGTCCAACCTTGGCAAGAAATGCATTCATGGACTGCACTTTGTGCACAGGGGCACTGTCTTGTTGGAACAGGTTTGGGGCCCTTAGTTCCAGTGAAGGAACTTCATAATGCTACAACATACAAAGATATCCTACATAATTGTGTGCTTCCAGCTTTCTGACTTTTGGGATGTCAGATGTCCACAAACTTTTGGTTAATCTTTATTAAGATTTAAATGCAAGATTTATTGCTGTTGAATTTTTCATTAGAAAAAAGGTAAGCCATAAAAACAAAGGCAAAATATTTCAGATGTTACATAAAATGTTATATAACAAGATTAGCTTTTCCCATGACCTTATAAAGCTTACTGGCCTTCACCTTAATTTTCCCCAAACAGTATTTAATAGAGTGTTCTTGAGTCTGAGCTAAAAGCTCATGTTTTCACAGGCCTCACCCTGCTAAGCTCATTTTTACAGCTAGTAAAGGATCTTATCTTCCTGAGGAAGCAGAAGTCTGACTGCTGTTTTTGGAGTTGTTCATTGATGTTTCTGTAATCATTATACAAGGACTTGATTTTACAACCTTTTCGCACACATGACTTTGATACACTGCATAAAGTTAAGACTGACTTTGGAAATAACCCCATGTATTTTTGCACTGGTACTCCATGAAGAGAATCAAGTAGACTTGCGGTCCCTGGCTGTCCCACCTGGTCAGATTATGATGTACCTGTGGAAGGTGACGGCACAGGATGCTCCCACCGAGGCTGATCCCCGCTGTCTGACCCGGCTGTATCAAAGCACTGTGGATCCGGAGCGAGATGTGGCTTCTGGCCTGGTAGGGCCCCTTATCATCTGCAAATCAGAGAGTTTGGACAAGCGTGGGAAAGTGGTGAGTGTTAAGTCTGCTAAAGAATTATATTGGTTATTATACTGTTTCTAGTTGTTAATTAAGGTCTTTATTTAAAGACGTTTTTTAAGTAGGTTTGGATGGATGGATGAATGGATGGGTAAATGAATTTGATGAAGGGCTTAATACAGATGGTTGTATTTGGTTGATAAATGGATGGAAAGATGAATGGAAAGATGGATGAATGGAATTGGTGAAGGGTAAAAAACAGATTGGATGGAATGGTATGAATAGATGGATGGGTATATGGATTTAGGAAATTAATAAGTAGACAGAGAGGTGGTTTGTTAAATGGAACAGTGAGTACTGAATGATGAAAGGGTGTCTGGATTTGGTCAAAACTTTGATAGATGGTTGAACAGATCTAAAAATGTATGGAATAGATGAATAGAGAGATGGTTTTAGTAAATGCAACAATGGATGAATTGGAGGGAGGATGGATAGATGGATGGATGGATGGATGGATGGATGAATGGATTTGATAAGGAGCTTAATACATATGGTTGTATTTGGTTGATGGATGGATGGAAAGATCAATGGAAAGATGGATGAATGGAAGTGATTAAGGGTTTAAAACAGAGTGGATGGATGGATGGATGGATGGAGGGATGGATTTAGTAACATGACCAGCATGCATTTATTCCTTTAGTTATCTTCAGACAGAGAAAAACACCTCATATTCTCCATCTTTGATGAAAACAAAAGCTGGTATGCTGATGAGAATATCAGAAAGTTTAGAGAAGATCATCCCAATATCGATCGGAACGATCCTCGTTTTTACGACTCAAATGTCATGCACAGTAAGTATCACTTTTAGCTTGCGCTTCTTGTTTACGACATGTGCAGCAACAGCTACAGCAGTAATCTAACTGATCTTTCTCTCTTATCTCTTATCTTTTCTCTTGTAGGTGTAAATGGTTTCATGCATAGCAGTCTGCAGTCTAAGATCTGTGTTGGGGATGTTATGCTCTGGCATGTGGCCAATGTGGGCATGCCGACTGATTTCCTGTCAGTGTATTTCACGGGAAACCCGTTCGAAAGGGACAGAACCTATGGCACAGTCCTTACACTTTTCCCAATGAGTGGTGACACTGTCATCACCGAGATGGAGACGGAAGGTAAAGGTCAAATCTTTCAAGATGTACCATTAATTTTTTTTATCAATGTAAAAAAACGAAGTAAATTAATAGTGATCAATCATAAACTACCTGTCATGACCGTTATGATCACTGGATTTCATAAAGTGTCTGTAATTGTGTATTCTTGAGTACTTATTCTGTACTCTGATCGTGAATTTCTTAAAGTAAAATTATTTGTCCAGGTGAATGGGAGATTGGTGCCTTCGATCCCACGCTGAAAGCCCAAGGGATGAGCGTACGGTACTCTGTGTTCAACTGTGAACAAGAGCTCCCCCTAGTGGACACTGACGATTATGAGGACTTGGAGAATCACATAAATAAGGAATTCCCAATGCCACGAGGCTTCCGGAAAAGGAACCGAACTGTGGCTATCCAGGTTTGCCAGAGAATGTCTAGCAACACACCCCAAACAGAGCAGCAAAACACCACCAAGATGCCCCTGGAGATCAAAGAGGAGAAGACCACCCTGGTATGTAAGAGGAAACTTGTCCCAGTGGATGAAGCTGAGGATCTCGATGTTCTCTCCCAGGGAGGAATTCCGCAGGATATTCTGGATCAACTCAACATGGATACGAGTTTGTCAAAACGCCAGAAGAGACTTGCGTTTGTAGAGAATGACACTGAAGCGAGGACAGATCTTCCTCCCTCTCCTTCTCACAGAGCTGACACAGAACAGATAAGTCAGACAGGGACAAAAGTAGATGGCATGGCTAAGATGAAAGACAATAAAACAGTAGCGTACCAGGATGTAGATAAACCCGAAACATCAAATCTAGATCACGGTCCATCTGTTGACCTGTTTAAGAAATTCATTCAGAAATCACTGAATTCGACGTCTAATTTGGGTTCCGAGGTTAATTTAACAGAGAGGAGTCGGAGAGAGATATGGGAAAAGAATATAGGTCCAGCGTTGAAAACAAACGATGCAGTGAGTGACAATGACGTTCTAAAAGACTCAGAAGTAACAGATCTGGATAAGCTGATGGAAAGCCTAGATCCTGATAAATATGCCTACAAAGATGTACAACATCTGGAGTTGAGCTCTCAGTATTCCACAACAAACTCCTCACAGAACAAGATCAACATGAAGAACCTTCCGTACTTGGATTATGACGATTACGAGGACGAAGGGAACAAAACCGTTCTGAGCTTCAGCTCTACTGAGGAGATTGATATCAGGGCCAGTGAATCGAAATTCCGCAGCTATTACATCGCAGCAGAGGAAATCATGTGGGATTATGGGATTGACAAGCCTTCCCAGTTCATCGGTGCCAGGTAGAGTATAAACCTCGTTGACTGTGGGAAATATTCAGACACGTCGACTTAATTCCGATAGTTACATAAGTGTTGTTCAAAAGTTACCAGATTGTACTTGAGGAGAAGTCAGAGATGGGGGTTTGAAAGTAGCACCATTAAACACAAAGACCTGCCTTTAAGCCTGAAAAAAATCAGGGATAGAAAATGCGGACTAAAGAAGGATATAGCTTTTTTGGCTTTTTTTTATGTTTTTTTTTTTGGTTTTTGGAGTATGGCTTCCACGCTCAGTATTCAGCAGATTATCAAATAGCACTTGATCCAGCACATCTTATTATTTTGGATTTTATTTATTTATTGTTTTTACTGCAACAGTTACTCATATGCACAACTTAATGTATGCACAAGACACTAAATCTTGGACAATACAACAATTAAAAAGTATATTTATTTAGTCCAAAACTTCAGTGTGACATACTGTGGTTATATTAGACTGTCAGACAATGATGGTGGACTTAATACTTCTAAATACCTCCTATATGCTCAAAGCTGCCTATTTTAAGGGAATTTAATTAACAACGTGCAAAAGGGAACTACCCCCGAATATTAAATAGCATGAATATAATGTGTCTAAACAGGGAGAAGAAGAGAGGAATGAGAAAATATTTCCCAGCCTACAAGAAAGTTGTGTACCGAGCATATCATGACAGCGATTTCAAGAATCCTGTGAAACGCGGCGAGCTAGATGAACACCTCGGGATTATGGGCCCTGCGATTAAGGTGGAGGTTAATGATGTTCTTACAGTAAGTGGGATCCTACTTGTCATTGAAAATGATTCTTGATCAGGAAATGTGATTTGATTGCAAATTTTAAGGCTGATACTACAGCGGAGATTTCATATACACTGTTTATAATATAGGCTGTTGCTAAAAGTCATAGTCAACTGTTTTTTTTCCGATTTGTCATCTCTTACAGGTCGTTTTTAAGAACAAGGCTTCCAGACAGTACTCCCTGAACCTACACGGTGTGTACGATAAGACCAGGGCAAGCTATGCACCACAGGGGGTGGAGCTACGAGAGGACGAGGGACCCGGAGACCCAGTGCCTCCGGGGGAAGAGAGGGTCTACAGCTGGAGAATCACTAAAAGACAAGGACCGTCATCCAAAGACTTTGACTGCAAAGCCGGGGCGTATTACTCTACGGTTAATATGGTAGGCAATTTTGCAAAGCCGGGGCTAGATAGCATACATGCAATATCTTTTATAAAAGGCTTATTCCGATAGACACCAGCTGTCCTTAAGTCATAATGCCAAAGTTAAGTGAATAAAATTATTTGCAAAGCAGTAGTGAAATGTATAAACATATCATGGCTTTTCAAAAAATCCATTACATTATGCTTTTGAATAAAGACAAAATGACATGCATGATGGTCATACAGTATACATGTTTGTGTGGTGACCCAGGAGAAGGACTTACACTCTGGTCTGATTGGTCCACTGCTGATTTGTCGTCCTGGGACACTTAAGCCACGGTTCCTCCTGCAGCCAGGAGTGCAGGATTTATTCCTGCTGTTCACCGTTTTTGACGAGAGGAAGAGCTGGTATCTGGATCAAAACATCGGGAAGTTCTGTACACCACCATGCCAGACCAAAGCTGATGACCCCTGGTTTGAGACCAACAATAAATTTGCTGGTACAAGTCAAACTCCAGTCCATCTTGCATGTTATATTATAGTACCTTTAGCTTTAGTGCATCCTCAAGCAAGACTATGTATTCAGTGGATGCTAGTAAGTAGAAATAGTAGTAATATACGTCTCAGTCTATAGAATACAGAATATTAATAGTGACCAAATGACCATTTTATGGCAACTGAAGATGGTTTACTAAGCCAGTTTTTACTCTTGAACAGTACTATTTAAAATGGGGACAATAAATGAGCATTTATGAGCCATTCGTTTGCTCTTTCTGTTTCTCGTTGTGATGTAGCAATAAATGGATACGTTGCGGATACTCTACCTGGCCTGGTGGTGGCGCAGCACCAGATAGCTCGCTGGCACCTGCTAAATGTGGGCAGTGGTGGAGAGTTTCATGCTGTCCACTTCCACGGAATACCGTTTAGCATTGGGAAAGACCAGGAACACCGCCTGGGAATCTTCAACCTTTATCCGGGTAAACATTTTTGATAACAGTAGAATTTTTGTAACTTCCAACTAGTTCATTTCAAGATAGTTTATCGTTTCTGTCAGAATTAAGGAAAAGCCAAAAGGCAGTAAGTGTGTTGCAATTTTAGATGTTTGTGTAGTGATGAATAAAAAAGTAACCATGGGTGACACACATGACAATGACACACACAATTATTAAATATGCCGTTATAGAAGGGATTATTTGTTATTGCCCTATCCAGAGTCATCCAAATGAGGGTGAATTCCCTCTTGAGTCTAGTTCCTCTCAAGGTTTCTTCCTCTTAACTTCTCAGGGAGATTTTTCTTGTCACCGTTGCCCCTGGCTAGCTAAATTAGGATAGAACTTCTCTTATGGAGAAAATTTTTATTTAAGTTAAGCAAAGCTTTAGAAATAAAATTGAATTGAACTAATGAAATCATAATGAAGGCTATCGGATTTTACCTAGAAAAAACACAAGCATGTGTGACATGGGCTTGAGTCTTCAGAAGAACTGTTCTACAACATTTTGCTTTTTTTTTTTTTTAGAAATAAATGTTTAAAATGTTTACCTTCCATCCAGTGAAACTCGAGAATTTAACAATGCTGTGGCATAGAATAAATAAAACAATTAATAAATGAATTAATTAAAAATAAATAGATAGATAAATAAATAAATAATAAATAAATAAATGATAAATATAAGTAAAAAAAAATAATAATACTTCTAATACTAATAATAATAATAACTGCATTAAAGAACTGAAAATGAAAAATCTGAAATATTACCACTGATCTAAAGGTGATCAGTCCTTCTTCTTCTCCTCCACTCTCATTGCAGGTGTGTTTGGAAGCATTGAAATGAGACCAGGAGTAGTGGGCACCTGGCTGGTGGAGTGCACCATTGGAGATCACCAACTCTCTGGCATGAGAGCCAAACTTCTTGTTTATAACCCACGTAAGAAACGCCTATAAGGCAACATGCACATAACATACTCTTAATAGTTTTTTTCTTGATGGTATACCATTGGAGCTTTAGAGTAGCTTACAAAATGCACTTTCTGGACATTAGCATGGATGGAACTGTTGTTTTTTTTATGCATTTATGCCTCTAATCCAATTAAATTAAATACGCATAGTATATATAGGATGCTGAATATACTCTTAGTCATGAGATTATGTGTATAAATTACCAATGACCACCTAAAATAACATTTGAATGGATCTGGTCTTGCAGAATGTATTCAGCCCTTGGGAATGCAGTCAGGATGGATAGCTGATGAGCAACTCACTGAATCTGATCATTACGGTAAAAATAATAAATATACTGTAGATCTAACTTCTAGTCTTCAGGGTTATCTCTTTTTTTAATCCTGAAGCCACAAATGTTTTATCAGCACCTTCACTTTTTTTGATCGCATGTAAAATGGCTATTTGTAGTGGATAAACAAACAAACAAGTCCAATTTATATCAGAATTATTTTACATGTTCGGAGCAAAACACTCTGGAATATTTTCTGACTCTTTTCCTTGTCTGACAGAAAACTGGGAGGCAAGGTTAGCCCGATTGCACTTATCGGGATCAGTGAATGCTTGGATCGGCAACAGCGAGAACTCCTGGATCCAGGTACAATAACCTGCTTGTTCGGAAACAAAATAAAGCATTAAACCGATACATTCCTGATGCCTTGTGTTTTCACTTCCCAAACCCCTCAGTTACAATAAACAAACTTTTCTCATGGACACAATCCCACAATGTTCACCTCATGTATTCTGTGTATAAATGTATAAACAGAGAAAGAATGAATGAACTTGTCATATTGGCACATTTTTTCTAGAGCTTCTTCTCCAGAACTAATACTTTTGTGTGTGTTAGGTGGATTTGTTACGGCCCAAGGTGGTCCACGGGATCCAGACTCAGGGCGCAAAAACTTCATTTGGTCTGAAAGACAGATTCACTGTCATCTTTACCATCAGCTACAGCCTGGACCAGAAAACATGGAAGACATACAAAGGAAACAGCAGCGAGTCTGCATACGTTAGTATCAAAGCCTAAAATACCAGCCTTAACGCTTCTCGACAGCTGGCGTTAACACATATCCTTGAACCCTTGATACAAGACAACAAGCCAACAAGTGGTGACTCCAAGATCCTACATTAGACCTCAACACTCAGAACACCTACAGCCCCAAAACCTATCAGCATTCTATCAGCCCTAACAATTCTGCACTGTCTAATGGCAACTTCTAACCTCAACAGATAAACTCTAAACCTTGCATTACTACTTAGCTTCAGTATTTACCTAGAACAGCCATTAACGATTACCGGCTTGCCCAATAAAAACACTAGCAATGACCTTAAAGTCCAATATCTGTCGTTCACAACCGTCAGCGTGAACAATTATGCATCAAATCTGAACTCCCAGCCTGTACACGTGGCTTAGCTTCATCTACTAACATTACCAACAACACACAGCACTAGCCCCAAAATCTCACCTTTATACTTATAGAATTAATACTACCTCGAACCCCCGGTTCCCGACAGCTGGGCAACCTGGACACCAGTCTTTTCTCGGACATACATACGTAATATATAATGTAATATAGCAAGACACTGAATTTGAAATGGGTATAATTGTTTTGTTTCGTTTAAACTAGAAATTTAATGGAAACCTGGATGGCTCAAGGGTGCGTGAGAATCTCTTCTCTCCTCCAGTCATCGGTCGCTACATTCGCATTCATCCATCCACCTATGTCACCAAGCCCACTCTGAGGTTTGAACTGTTGGGCTGTGACATCAACAGTGAGTATATACACATACACATACACATACACATACACATACACATCAACTCTAATTAATGAATACTGAAAAAAACAATCTGGGGCAGAAGGGATTATATAGCCTCACTAATTAACTATATTATCTATATTATAACACTGCTGTGGTCTCTTAAAGACCAATGTGTCCTTGATACAGAGTACGTGAACACATTTCTCGGAGTTACACATCTACTGGTTTCAGTCTATAACAATCTTAACCTTAGGCCATAATCAGATTCAGCAACTTAAGTTATGTTAATATTTACACGAAGAAAGTTGCTTGTGGGCGACACGGCGACACGGTGGCTCGGTGGGTAGCACCGTCGCCTCACAGTAAGAAGGTCCTGGGTTCGATCCCCGGGTGGGGCGGTCTGGGTCCTTTCTGTGTGGAGTCTGCATGTCCTCCCCGTGT
>JAOUQY010000027.1:11334202-11344233 GCA_028566355.1 Doras micropoeus
GTATAAAGTTCTAAAGATCTAATTAAACATCTCACAAAAACCTTATGTGATTATTTTAACAAAAGAAGTGAATTCATTTCAAATGAGAATGTATTATTATTATTATTACATTATTATTATTACATTATTATTATTATTATTATTGCACCTGGACCTATTGTCAAAAAATCAACTTTCTAATGAATCAGAAGCACTCAGGTATTACTATATTTAGCAATCATAGCTTCTTTCATCTTCTTTTTTAAAATAATAATAATTAATAATAAATAAATAAATAAACAGTGAAAGCCAAATACATTTATTGCACTAAACCTACCCAATATATTCCAACTTATCCATTTTGTAATATTGGTTCAGTATCCAATAGGATGCGCCTAATTTGATCACGTGGTTTGGGTAGTTTAATTAGCTCGCGCTGCTTCGTTGCAAGCTAGCAGTTTGTATTAATACAGCAGAGAGCCAGTTTTTCAACGATAAATATAAAAATGGCGCGAAGAGAGGTGAAAGTGAAAGAAATATACAGAACAAAGTTAGATATTTTTGGTATTTCTGGTAACTCGTCTCCGCCCTCGACAGGCTGGTAAGTAGTAAACTCTTATATAAACTCTTATAGCTCAGTTAGCATCGGCTGTTCGGTGATATTAATACGTATGCTAATTAGGTAGGTAACAGATTTAAAATATATGTCTCTGTGTTATTTTTATTTGTCTTGTTGTAACGTATTTAAATGCCATTATTTGCTTAGGAGAATTGCTTTTTTTATATATATAAATAGTTTAGTTTGAAGCCGTTTTTTTCTATAGTACTCTGTGATTGGTCGTTTGAAGTGTCAATCAAACAGCTCTTAGGGCAGTAGGCGCTGCTTGGTAACAGCGTGTGACAGTTTTGTGCGCGCTTACGGATGACGTCACTGTCAGCAGAACGGCCACGCCCCTTTTAAGTTACGCTCTACCTCAGGTGCTATTGTTAGCGATATAGCTAATTAGTTTACAGTAACTTCGCATTGGACAGACTATCAAAACAGCTAAATAAAAAGTGCCTTAATGAAAGAAAAAGTGACATATGTCAGAGACTTCCGGTCACTTTGATCGAGGCAGACTGAAAAACGACTTATTTTTTCTGGTCGTAAACGACATAACACAATTTTTGCCTGACTGGTCATAGGTTTAGGGATCTTAATAGCTAAAAGTCAGTACATAATTCTTAACGTATGCTATTAAATTGTCAAGGACGGTGAAATTTATATTTACCGTCAGTCAAATTAGAGGGGTTGTTTGGGGGTTTTTTTGCAAAAAGGGGCGGGGCAGAAGGTTGTCAAAGTACCCGGATGCAATGATGCGTTGCTGTCATTCATACAGGTTCTGATGATGGATGCGAGGTAAAATCTCTCAACAATTCGATAATAAAAGTAATAGAGTTAGGCAATAGATTATATCACAATCGAATCGCTGGCATAATAAGAATATATTGCTTTGCATGAGGAAAGTTGCAGCAGGTTAAAGTTTTTTATCCAGCAGCCTAGGCGACAGCCAATCAAATCACGGTTATGCAAATATTCCAGTGCAGGCGCTAACCAATCAAATCACGTTTATGCAAATATTCCAGTGCAGGCGCTAACCAATCAAATCACGTTTATGCAAATATTCCAGTGCAGGCACTAACCAATCAAATCAGGCTTATGCAAATAATCCAGTGCAGGCGCTGACCAATCAAATCACGTTTATGCAAATATTCCAGTGCAGGCGCTAACCAATCAAATCACGTTTATGCAAATAATCCAGTGCAGGCGCTGACCAATCAAATCACGTTTATGTAAATATTCTAGTGCAGGCGCTAACCAATCAAATTGCGTTTATGCAAATATCCAGAGAGAGAGAGAGAGAGCTCTCAAATGTAAAAAAAATGAACCATTATTTATGTCTGAAAAATTTATCCCTGCTAGGTTATTTACACTAGCCTCCTCCCTGCAGCCTTAAAGCGTTAACTAACAAAACCCTCAAATGGCTTTTCAGTCACATTAATGGTCATTCATGCATACTGTTGATTTTTAACAATTGCACTTGTTCACTTCACTGCACATAAGTTTACCTGAAATGCCAGAGAGCAGATGGCAGGTATCCAGTCGTCCTGCATGGGCGCTGCCATCGTGTAGATGCGCTGAATTGTGTTGAGATAAAAGGCCATACAGTCTGCCGGGCAGCTTTCACTCAGCGCCGGTGTCACGCTGATGCACTCCGCTAGCCGGATCACCCGCTTCTCAGCTTTCTTCGGAACAGCAAGCCTCGTAGTCACGCCTGCTCCTTCCCGTACGTCGTACATCTCAATGCGACCGATTCCCACCTGGCTGGGCTTAAACACCATCACCCAGATCTTCCTCCAGATCTTCTATTCATCACACAGGGACATGGAAATATACCAGCATTTAGTCTTTAATCTAAGGTTCATCATTATGAGACTAGAGTAAAATAATTTTACAACAGTGCTGAGGAATTCTCGCTTCTGATTGGTCAGAAGGAGTCTCCAGTGTCAGCACAGTGGGAAGGAAGACTTTCAGAAGGACTATGGTTTCTGGTTTACCAGTTAAATGATAAGCTGGTAAGCTTTTAATTGCATTCAAAAGACAGCAAAAAAGTGATGCTGATAAGGGAAGGAATATTTATAGCTGCTAGAATACAAATAATAAAAGGAACTAAGTTGAGTTACTGGGTGTAATGGGTGTTTGGTCGGTCAACTCCACCCTGTTGTTTCCCAGAACAGCATGTTCTATTTGGTTTTTGCAAATAGAGACACATTGTTAATGTGGCATTTTATTTCATGCAGTAAACAGAGCATTGGGGACCACAAATTTCAGCCGGTGTATAAGCTACATAACCAGCAGCAAACAGGATGTGGTCAGATAATGTACCATATCTGTATTTATCTTTACATTCTCTTCAGATGAGCTTACAAGGTAGTGCTAAGATCAGTAACGAGGGAAATAAAGTGCTGTAACTGAACTTTGAGCATTATCAAACAGCTCGTTTCTGTATTTCTGCACCGAGACCGGTTAAGTGCTGGAGGTGAGAAGCTGAGCTGCCTCGCTGCCTCGCTCTCACATGCATGATTCATAGCCTGTAAGGGCCATTGCGAATACGGAGACACCTGGGGTGCCTAAACAGCTGCTGCTTTTCCTCCATCAATAATGCATCGTGTTAATATTAGCTCTAACCTCACAAGTTCCCACGATTGGTTATGAATAATTTAGGAGCATTTTAATGCTGGTGGATTTGGGAGGAGAAAATAACTAAATGGACCTGTCTATCTGTCTGCCATAACCACAAGATTTGTTGGTACCAGAAGTGGATGAAAATATACATATTTTATGAAAAATATGCGTTTATGTCCTGTTTGTCTGGTTTATGGTTTTAAGATTCGGTTTCTTTGCTGGATTTTGTGTTTAGATGTAACAGGTGGTTAACTAGTGTCTGTTATAATGGCGTAAGGACATGACGGACATTAATGCTTCACTTGCCAACCTATAATTCATATATCAGGTCTGTATTTTTAAAGTGACTTTGTCAGGACCTTTCCCCTTCTTCCCATGGTCTTTAGGAAATTCAGATGATCGTATTTCCTGTTGTAGAGTCTTCCTGATATTTCATAGGGATAAATGTGTTTAGGTAACCATTGTTATAAAGTTTTTTATTTAATACCCTGTAACAGATGACTCATGGAAAAGGAAATTTCAAGCTTGAGATGATGAATCCATTCACACATTACTGCACAAATAATATGACTTGTATTTTAATGATTGTTGTTCAAGGTAAAGTGTAGATAAAGCGGGCAGGGATTATTTATCTGAAACAGTACAGATGTGATGGAAACGCCATTTCTGTTTAAAATGTTTTCTTTTTAAACCATTGTAACCTTAATAATATTAAGTCATCACTGATCTAAGCATGATGATAAAAATAGCACTACAGTATTATGAAACTTATTTTTGGTTATCCTTAAAATTCATACACACATACACTCACCTTTCCGAATTTGACTCCCTGTAAGAACATCGTGCCTTCTTTCACTAATATATCCATCATGCAGCTTCAGTGCAGGTCCTTCAGCTCTACTTCTCACATCAAAGCTGAGAGGAACTGAAGAGCTCGTCAACAACCAGTGGCCAAAAAAGATTAATGCAAGTTTCAACATGCGCATTGCACCATTCACCGACAGGAGCATTTATAAGAAACATATCAATAATAGCCAGATTAGCCACACTTTCGGGTGACAGGAAACAAATGCAGAAGTAGGCTAATGTTTTGTAATGCACTATTTATACATCGAGGTGCTGCTTGGTAAAATATGTGTATAACGTAACTACACTTTGAAAACATGCCATTAAGGCCACTTTGTAGCCATGTGTACCTGTATTTGTTGCGATGCACATGCTGCTACCTTCTACCCCGTCCTAAATATTCTTCACATTATTGTCTTATCTGTTGTAATGCTCTAGGAGTAGAGGTAATGTTTACATCACTCAAGATCAGTCAAAATTCCGAGTTGACTAGGTGTTTTCTTTGTTTTTTCCTATTCCGAGGGCAGGAATTACCAGTTACCGCCACTGTCTCCCGGTTCGATCCTGAGCTCCGGTTACTGTCTGTGTGGAGTTCTGCATGTTCTCTTTCTGGCCATGTGAGTTTCCTCTTGGTTCTCTGGTTTCCTCCAACCTCCCAAAAACATGCCATTCGGTTGATTTGATTGGCTACACTACATTGCCCCAGGTGTAAATGATTCTGTGAGTGCTAACTGGATCCAAGGTAAAGTCTAGGTTACTGTGAAATTCACTATGACAGAGGACTGGTGCTTACTTTCAGATTGACTTTAATGACATTTTGCACCTGAAGCCGGAAAAGTACTGAAGTGGTATGATACTATATCAAAAATATTACATTTTGCACTTAATACTTTCCTTAACATATATGGAAAAACAATAAGTTAAAAGTAAAAAAAAACAAGTTTTTAAAATAAAACTGCTACAGACACAATGGGCTGTATTTAAATCAAAATACAGACAAGAAAAAAAAATCCCATATCCTTTCTAACACATTGAAAAACACGTTTATTAGCTTGTGTTGCCATGCCAAGCTCCTGTATAAATATATCGTCTACTCTTCCATAAGTCTATGGCTTTATTTTGTCATAGCAACCCTGCCATTTCGTGAATTCTTTCCAACAAGCAACTTCACATTCTGTGCATGTATCTTCACGTTCTGTTGTTAGATTGCTAATCAGGTTTCTCAAATGTTCAAGCCTCCTACAGGAAGAAGGCAGTGTGACAAGACGGACATTTAATAAGCACAAAAATGTGAGCATCAGAATAATGTCCAGCTGATTTGGAATTCCTTTTGTGTTTTTAATTTTTTTTTTTCCAGCCCAACCAGGACCACAGGCAGAAAGACGACATCACTTCTCGCCCATACAGCGAGCGGATCCGGGGCCTTAGAAGTCCATGGAGCTGTTGGCCAGACAGTCCCTGCGGCTGATGTTCGTAACCTGCTTCGTCTGCATGGCCTCCAACTTGGGACATTCGGTGATACGATGACCCAAACCACCGCAGAACGCACAGCCTCTCTCTCCTGGAGGAAGACAGTGGAGAAAACAATGCTAAGTCTCATACAACATACTTGGGAGCAGTGCCCAACCTGAGCTATAGGTTTGTTGATGCAGAGATGATTAATTGAGGTTTGCGTAAGTGAATCGCCGCATATGTAAACTTGCTTGGGCGTGACCGGTTTTTTAATTTTCCTAAACACTGCATTTCTTGAGAATGATTTATGAATAAGGGTCACCTAAACCTCAGGTACTATAAAAATGTACAGAAAAGTGTTAAAATCAGCAGGATGCACCAGTAGCTCAAGTGGTATATTTGAGAACGGAGATTAAATGATATGAAATGCTCACCTCCAATATCCAGCATGGCTTCATCCCCTGTCTGGAGCACCTGCAGAACCGGTGGAACTTTCTGCTTGGCTTCGACCAGCAAGGCCTTCAGATCCATCAGCACCGATTCGTCTGCAATGGTG
This sequence comes from Doras micropoeus, assembly GCA_028566355.1. Classification (NCBI taxonomy): domain Eukaryota; kingdom Metazoa; phylum Chordata; class Actinopteri; order Siluriformes; family Doradidae; genus Doras; species Doras micropoeus. Next base: position 11,340,262 of record JAOUQY010000027.1, read on the forward strand.
AGCAGACGATGTCAGAATTCACACACAACATGGCAAATTCCACATAGACCTCTTGAGCAAAGTTACTACACTTATCTTACGTACGTATGTCCTAACTGCTTTCTTACACTTAGTAAAACTTTGAGGTATGCTACATCACAAAAGTGAATAAGTCATTCTTACCACATCCCTTGTTGATGAACGTCGTGGCTATTCCAGTTTTGCCCGATCGACCCGTTCTACCAATTCTGTGGACTGTTGAACAGGCAGAGGAAATATTTACTGAATTTCACAAGTATTCATGCAGGCAAAAAAAAGAAAATACAACCCGCAAGGTCACATTACAGTACAATAAAATCATAACGGCATAAAACAGCATTCTGTTATGCATATTGTGGTATATATATTCTCACCGTAGTTCTCAATCTCTTCAGGCATGTCGTAATTAATTACATGTTGAATGGCTGGGAAATCCAAACCCTTAGAAGCCACATCAGTGGCCACCAAGACATCTTTTTTTCCCTCCTTGAAGGCCTCGATGGCTTTTGTTCTTTCCTCTTGGTCTGCAGAATGACGACAGGAAGATTAGAACTACAATAAGGAACATCATTAGCCATTAAAGCTTTTCTGAAATTATTCTGAAGCTTCATTAGGTGACTTAAATGATTTATAGTGCTGCCATGTAATAGTTCTTGATGGACACAGTGCCCAGAAAGTAGCTCCGCCCCCACTTAGATCTGCCTCTTTTCCTTAACAGGTATATGTAGTGTTGCGAGAGAGGGTGGGAGTTAAAGCCATGTCAACGTGCATTTGTATTTAAAATGTGGCTAGCGAAAAGTCCTAGACTTACTGACTGATTTCAATATGAAGGCAAGTAAAACTGAAATACCACCCGCTTGCACTATAGTAACTCTAATATTATTCAGTACACATTCAGTATTCAGTTACCTTTGCCTCCATGGATCGCCACTGCCTCCACACCTTTGAGGAGCAGGTACTCATGGATGGCGTCCACGTCCGCTTTCTTCTCAGCAAATATTAACACCTGAGAGAGAGGGAGAGGGAGAGAGAGAGAGAGAGAGAGAGGGAGGATACAAAATAAAATGCACACGCGGTTAAAGTTTGTCCTCTACCAGGGTGAGTCTTTCATTTTGAAACCTGTCATTCATTCCATCAGAAAGGGACTTACTGTCAGCTTTATTTTAGGTACATGTATTATTTATGCAACCTAATATACACTCACTGTCCACTTTATTAGGAACACCTGTGCATCTGTTCCTGTGGCTGCAGCACAATGCATAAAATCATGCAGTCTCTTAATGGTGTGAAAAACAAAGCTACTGACTGAGTAACAGTTCCGAGGTTAGAAACGACTCGTCGATAAGAGAGGTCAGAGGAAAATGGCCAGATTGGTTTGAGCTGCCAGGAAGGATCACAGTAACTCAAACACTCTGAGGTGAGTAGATAAGCGCATGAAAGCACAGGGGTCCGTAATAACGCAGACAGCGAGTGCTAAACCTTTCACAAATGCCTGCAGTCTAAGAAAAGAAATACATGCTCGCTCTGCACAACCGATACAGGAACTGCTTAACCAAAATCAAACCTGTAGTAATTGTGAGAATTAACATAACATAACATAACATGAATATTGTGGTAATTAGTCTCATGCAAGTATTCTTCCGGATAAATATTGAAAGATGTTAGCGGTACATACAGGAGGTGGTGTCTTCTGTAAGCACTCTAGAAGGTAGACCATTTTTGCTTCCTCTTTGACATACTCCACTTCCTGTGGAAGAATTATGCAACAAAGACAAATGCAATTCTGAAGTACCACTGTAGCAATAATTGTACCCATTTCCTCTGAACTATAAGCTCTGCATCAGGTTCTCCGTCCTGTCGTGAGACTGCAAAATTAAGTTTCAACTCTAAGTGCAGCGACGTCACCATCCCATGCAAAGCTGCGCCCTTTAACTACTGGAGTAAGACCCATCCTGTCTGTTATTATTCTTGCTCTAGGATAATACAGGATTACAGAATACAAAGCCTGCTCACCTGAATGACATCCAAACTGGCGGCTCCGGCTCGGCCCACGTTGATGGTGATGGGTTTAACCAGAGCGCTTTTGGCAAAGTTCTGGATCTTCTTGGGCATAGTGGCGCTGAAGAGCAGCGTCTGTCTCTGACCCTGAAATCACAAAGTAAAGGCCATCAGAAAAGAAGGAAAAAAAACCCACATACTGTATGTACTAACAGTTCACACTTGGTTTCTAGAGAAACAGGACGCTTCTTAAGAATCTGCTACTGTAGAAATGTGTAGTTATACATAACTTTTAAATAAGTCTAATGCAAATATGCATTGACAAAGTACCCATAATTCTGTCACATAAGCACCCATGTTAGCTAAACTCTGACATAAGGGACTGCATTAGTAACCATGTCTCAGGAAGTGAGAGGTAAGGATGCAGTCAAATCAAACTATACATCAGAGTCCAAAATGTTTTCTAGTCGTCTTCTAGCAGGGCATATGTGCAGACACAGCTACAGGGAAGAGGAGGATGTGACTGTATTTTTGCACCAGTCTAATTTTGCCGTCTGCTTATTTGTAACACATGAAAAAAAATCAATAATTTAGTTAGTGGCATGACTAAAATGCAGTTGTCATGAAAGACTGAAATCACTAAATAGTATAAATAAATCCATAGAAAAAATGTAATGTACTAAAGAAAAAAAAACGGCTATTTATTAGTGAGCCACATCATTTATTTTCTCCTGTTTACTTGGATCGGCAAAGAAAGGCGAGTTTTCCTCCGAGCAGATATTTTATTCAGGAGGAAATTAATTAATTAATTACCTTTTGATTACACGGACAACTTCTCACCTTAAAATAAGAGAAGATGGTCCTGATGTCCTCCTCAAAGCCCATATCGATCATCCTGTCAGCCTCGTCCAGAACCAGGTACCGACAGATGTCCAGACTCACCATCTTCTTATTCAGCAGGTCCATCAGACGGCCTGGTGTGGCCACCATCATGTGCACGCCGCTGCAAAACGCATCACACACCATTACACTCGGATTAGGATGTACTAACGTGATCCGACCGGGCGCACACTTTCATTATGCTTATGATTTATGCAGAGAACAGCTGTAGGTGATGCCTCGAGGCTGTTTCTTACTGCTTGACCACCTCCATCTGCTCTTTGACGGACATGCCCCCGATGCAGAGGGCAGTACGCATCTGAGGCGCGCCCTCGTCCTCGAGGAGCTTGCAGTAGTACTCGATGATGCTGTGAGTCTGTCTCGCCAGCTCCCTCTGCAGGAGGACAAAGGCACAGCAATAGTCATGTACAAAAACAGATCCCAGTCCGGTCTTTTATCCTGCTGTTACATTGTGTATGCGTGCAGTGCACATGTACGTACAGAAGGGCAAATGATAAGTCCGTAGGGTCCCTCTCTCTTGCAGAAGGGCAACCGTTTTTCCTGCTCCAGACAGAACATGATGATGGGCAGAGTGAACACCAGAGTCTTCCCCGAGCCCGTGAACGCAATACCAATCATGTCTCTGCCAGAAAGACTACACATGGACAGGGATGCATCATTAATAATGACGCCCAGAGTGCACAGGCGTGTATGCTTCTCTTCATCCAATCAGAGCTTTCAGGATTGGGATCTTACATAGTCGGGATTCCCTGGATCTGGATGGGTGTTGGATGCACAATTCCTTTCTTCTTAAGCCCTTTCAGAATCGCTGCAAAATATGTTTTATAGTCACTCATGAATATTCGGTTTAACAAACCTGTAACGTGTAGGACTAAGGTAAATATGGCTAAGATGGGATTTCTTCATATAGTATATTAATTATGACTTGCGTCTAACATTATTAATCACGCATAACTGCAGTATTTTCGGGATGAGGTAAAGCTAGCCGACAGGCCGTTATTCACTTTTAATTTTTATTGTACTCATGGTACAGGGGTTAGACAATGAAACTGAAAC
>JAOUQY010000027.1:13072241-13082637 GCA_028566355.1 Doras micropoeus
TTTTCACTTCTTCAGTTGCTTTCATGAGCTGCTAGGAACACGGAGGAGGATGTGTGTGTGTGTGTGTGTGTGTGTGTATGTTTGTGTGTGTTTGTGTGATCAAAACCAGCCGAGAACAGTACAGAGAAAGAGCGAGAAAAAGCCGACGTGTAAAAGGCAGCTCGCTTAATGAGTACAGGTGGAAGTGGAGTGATTTTATTTTTACACCAGCCAGGACGTGTTTCCCCTTTTTTCACTCTTTTGAAGTTAAAAGAGAAAAAAAACACAGCTTGGCGTTGACTGTTACTGAGAAAACGTAAAGTATAAACTCATCTGTCCTGAAAGATGTCGGAAAATGTCACAGAGTGTTACAAAACGCTGACACTGGAGACTCCTTCCATCATTTTAAAATGTTAAAGAAAACTTAACCGTATCCGCCCTGTGAATGAGCCGTTACTATAGCAACCATAACTTAAAAACGGGAACATTAATATAAACCTGTGATGTGCGGCTAATCAGGACCAATCAGGATACGGGCCTTAACAGCGGCTAACATCCTGTCATCAGCGTTTCCATGACAACCACCATCTGTCCATCACAGGTCCTAGCAAACCTGCCTGTCTAAGTAGTTGGGTAAACATTTCCAGGTAAACGTATTAAGTCATCCTCTAACCTTGAACGTAGATCTTACGTAGTGACATCAAACGTAGCCCCGCCCCTAAATCAGTTTCATACAGATTGTTAAAGTCTCTGAATCGGAATCTAACGAGCTAACCTGACTGTTAAAGTGACCCGAGGCTGTCGTGTGTCTCTCTTTGTCTCTGTGCAGCGCTCAGACTTCCTCCACAGGCAGATGCTAGCCCTGGCTAAGCGCTACCCGAATGTCCGTGTGACGCCCTGGCGCATGGCGACAATCTGGGGCGGAGCCAGTCTTCTCAGCATGTACCTGCAGAGCATGAAGGACCTGCTGGCTATGAGCCACTGGCCCTGGGACTTCTTCATCAACCTGAGTGCTGCTGACTACCCCATCAGGTGAGTGCACTGAAAAATAATACAAGTACTGGACCACAACAGATCACCCGATGCTAGCAGTCTCGTTAGCAAACCTGATGTCTAACAGCTTAATGTTAGTAAACATGATACTGCGTTTTAATTGGACAGTCACTTTGAAGTTAGAGTCTGGTTACTGCTTTTCATTACAAGATATAAATGTTAGGCATCGTAAAAAGTAAATAGAAGAGAGAGTGTCATTTAATGATCTTTGTGCTGCAATGCTTTTAGGAAATGTGCAATACAAGAACTCGGTGATTGAGTGCGGCTGAGACTTCAGTTATTTCACAACTCCATCCACAGTGATGGCACAGCACTTTGATTTGATTGATTTGTTTTTCTGCACAAAAGCAGGGTCTTTCTTGTCGGATCTTGCCGTACAGCAGAGCTGCGATTAGCTGCTGTGTGCTGGCCGCTTTTTCAGTTGGTAACTACTGAAGATTGCTTGTGTAGCTCCTCACCACTGAGGCACTCGATTACAAGATTCTTGAAGCTGTGTTCTGAGCACTTAGCCTTAGGTTTATCAGCTACAGTGCAGCTGATGTAACTGACGTCTCTGGTGCTCTTTGATCACAACGTTCGGTGTCAAGTTAATTTGTTCTTGTCTCCTTACCTACTCTTATTGATTAACAAATAAATACAAACCAATGGAGTTTGCACCTGAGTGGGGTGCGCGTTAGCTACGGGGCTTCATAGCAGATTAGTTCCACGCAAAGTCTCCAGTAAGTTTTGGAGGGATTAAGGGTAACTGACTGAGGCCACGAGCAGCGGCGTTTGATCTCGTGTCAGCAGGTACGATGCGTCATAGAACCGGTGAAGAATTGCACAGGAGAACGGTGTAGCCTGCAGCGTCAGCCTGACAAACAAAGTACAGCAGAATAGATCTGGATATGAAAACGAATGCAGGAAACCATATGTCATGAATAAAAAATAAAAATGATCATAAGAAAAAAGAAAGAAGATATGAGTAATGGGCAGGAATAAATAACGAGGATGTCATGACTTGGTGGGTTTTACATTTCAATTCACTTGAGCTCTTAGAAAATGTTTTGCATGTTTTTCATCCTGAAAAAAATGAGGATAGTAATAAAAGCCTGTCCGGCTTCATGAGCATGCTTAATTTACGTGAATGACGGCACCACAAATCCACCGAGGCTTCAGTAACAGATTGGATTTGAGAGTGTGGAAATGTTTGATTTATAATTTACGTGGGGTGAACTGCAGGATAGCTCGGTCTTCTTTCTGCCCGGTTAAAATCGATCCTCCGGCCCTGTCATTTTTCTCGGCCTTCAGAAATCAGGGGGAGGGAATCGATAGAGCCGAGCCATAAATTTCCATCCTGTTCTGTTAGCGCCGCTGTCCAAGGTTAATCCAGGTGCTCTATCCGCCAGAGAGGGAGAGCGGGATGGGAGGTGGACAGCTTCAAGCTAAAGCTCCTTAAACTGGAACATCAAAGAGACGAGAGCCTTTCCTTTTATCCAGCCTGCTAATCGGGATCCAGGCGCTATTTGGAAATAGCCTGGCAGGGGGGCAGTTGATAGCTCTTACTCCACATGGCATTAAGACATTCTCCTTTAAAAAGGCCTTTCATTAAAGGAATAGTTCAGCTAAAAATAGGAAATTTACACAATTTCTCACCACCTCCACCGCTGCCACCACCCCCTTTTCCCTTTAAAAATAGTTGATCTAACAAGACAGCGTTTTTCATTTTGCCCTGGAGCTAAAAGCTAATGATGGTAACAAGTAAGGAAAGTGTATAGCCACCAGTTTAGCATCCTCACACACTTACTTGCACTAAAATTAAATATAAATATACAAACCAAACTGGAACTACAGTATAATCATCAGACTCCACATAACATCAAAATTTAGGCCACACCTACTCCCTGAGTCAGAAACAGTGACTGCAACTATGATTGGCTCTGCAACGTCCTTTTGTCAACAACCAGAACAGAAAGATGACGGAGGAGACACCACATTTAGTGCACCAAGCTAAACACTTAACCATTATATTCTGTAAAAAGGCATGGACATGGCCTGGGTGCTCGTGCTCGTGCTCCTTTAAGGTGACAGAACACCAGGGAATGTGTGTGTGGTGTTTGTCATGTTTGTACAGGAAACAGGCCGTAATGAATAGTGCGATAAAAGGAACTGAGGGTCTGATTGAACTCTTTTATCCTCCTTAAGCGAGGCCTGTCTTGTCATTACAGCAGAGCGTCTCTTTGTTCTTCTCCTTCTTCCTCTCTCTAACTCTCGAGCTACAATTCCATCCACACTCTTGAGTGACAGTCAGCTAAATAATTGTACGAATCATCGTGTTCCTGATAAGAGCACTAGCAAAATATAATTTTTTACATTTCCAGCACCAGCTTCTCTTTGGTGATATGTCAGAAAAAAAGGTTAGAGAGAGAGAGACAGAAGTGGAAGAAAAGAAAGGAGGCAGTTTAAAGTTGGGTATCATTTCATTCTTTATGGAAAACAGCATGTTGCCAAATTATAGTTCTCAGACCAGATTCCATTGCTCATAACTGTGTAAAATACAGTGAGTTGTTATTGACTGAAAACTCAGACTGAACCATTTCACTCAGCATTGTGGGGGTGGAGTTTAAATGTCTAGGGAACTTAAAACAGTGACCTAATAAGGTTAAATTACTGTTTTTTCTCTACAAAAATGCAATTAGACACAAAAGCATGCTTAGAAAAAATAGTGTACAAATATACAAATTTGAAATGCCACGCCCCTTCCCCTGGTCATCAACTCATCTATGCTCAACACTGTTTCTTCGAAGAATGCAGCAAAACTCCTTCATTGATCATATTTTTTGGCTTAAACAGTGTCCTGGAGTCTGACCAGTTTTGTAAGTAAGGAGCGAAAGCTGTGTTAGCCAGACAAAGCTTTCTTGGCGAGTGTAGCTACTGTGTAACTCTATAATTGGGTGGTTAATGCATGGAGGTTGATTGCCTCTCCCACTGCTGCTACTGGTGTGTTTAGTTGCTTGAGTGATGTCACGGGTAGCGTCTCAGAGGGCTGCCAATCAAATGTGCTCATTAGAAAATAAGGCCACGCCCAATAAGACAGCCTCAGATGGAGCTGATCAGATAATTCAGCTGCTGTGTGAGTACATGCTGACAGACACCTCTATGTTAGCACAGTAAGGTGGAAATGCGGTGCTGTATCAATTAAAATAAATAAAAGTTTCAGGTCTTGTGAGATAGACTTTCCGATTCTGTTGTATCTCCTCAGCAGTGACTTGCTGTCCCTGAGTGACCTCTGACCTCATGATGGCATGCTCACTTTCCCCCCTGTGCTTTTCCTCCCAATGTCCTTCCACATGCCTGCATCTCAAAGAGGCTCCTGAAAGCCCTGTGGCATTGTGGGAAGGCTTTGTCCTGGAGCGACACTCGTTTTGGCCTCTTTATCCTCGCAGAATCGCTCCTTTTCTTCAGCCCTGCTGGAAGTCCGTGCAGCTGTTTTGGTGGCCTTTTCAGACAGAGGAAGAGGACAAGTGCAGCGTCTGTTGTTTTTATCCTCCCCTGGGGCTAGACAAGCTCGACGACGCCCTCTACTGGAATGTCTCCCATGCGCTGTCTATCTCTTCCTACTCATCTTTACTAATCTTTTTCTTTCTCACTTTTTATTAGCCATTTTTGTTTTTACTTTCTTCATGCATTATGCCTGACTATGCCTGACATAAATCGAATGCCATTACACACGTTCCTCAAGTCTTTTGTCACTGCTGAGAATGACACTAGAGGGCGCTAACAATCATAAAGCACTTTAACTACAGTAACCTTAACATTAAAGGAACGCTCAAGAGTTTTTCAACCTAAACCAGAACTTTAAAACCTTTTTATCCTGAAATTGTTTACAGTAGAAGTCTTAAGGGGCTGCCACTGAATTCTGTTAACTCGTTAAAACATATGAGTATCAAGTTCAACTTCAAAACAATAAAACACAAAAAAAAATAGAACAAGAAAGAACAAGAACAAATGCTAACACTGCAGCCAGACCAAAATGTAGTTCCTGATTAAACTTTCCTGAAGGTTGTCATATCCATACACCATCACAACACATCTTAAAAGAACCTACAGATTTACAGACAGCGTTGAACAACAAAATACTTACCATGCTAATCAAGTACACACACGACATACACAGCGAACTGAGATTAGTCCGAAATATGCTTGAGTACTCCTTTAACCTTAATACACGTAACCATGTCCTCAACCTCAGCTTCCTACAGGAACTCTTTTAGAGCTTTTGGTTCCCGATAAGTGTTCTTGTTCAACAAACAGAGTGAAATACACACAATACGCCTACAGACAACTGCTGTGTTCTCATTGCTGCTGCTGATCAGGTTTTTCTCGTCCACCACATGGCCAGGCATTAGAGTGTTATGTACTTTGACTGTGTGTATGCTGGACTGATGCAGCAAGACACTGCCAGTCTGAAGTATTTTGGTGTCTGTGTGGGTGTGTAAAAGCAGGCAGATATACAGAGACTTGCACGCTTTGTGTACTTTGTGTGTGTGATGGCTGTGACAGCCTGGTTAAGACTATAATTTAGTCTTGTGCCAATCTGTGGTAGCTGTGGGACTCGTAGTGTTTGGGTGTTCAGATAGAAAGGGTGTGTGTGTTTATGTGTGTGTGGCAGAAAGCTTGTGGGTGTCTGATTGATTCCCAGTCACAGGTACGGGGCTAACAGGTTGATGTGACGCTGCCTACATCAGATACGTATTAAAGGGATAATCTCTATTGGGCTTCTGATGATTGAATGTATATCCTACTAACCTTAGAGATAAAACAATATGAACACTACGCTGGTGACAATAAAAGCATTTCCACATGGACTTACTTTTAAAAATTAGCAACTCTGATTATTTAATTTTGTTGAAGTCGGCTCTTGAAAGCAATTCTGGATTGCAAATGGCCAGAAGTGTTTTTTTTACATAACTATAACAGCAGATTGTTGTTATGGTGAAGTTTCCTGTAAAGAGACTGTAAGTGTATACAACAAGCTGTAACTTTTTTTGATATCTTCCGGCCAGAGGAGTTTACGCTTCTTTGCGGTTTCTCGGAAACATGACAATCTGCGTTTTATATTGTTGAGGTAATGACTGTTCATAGCTGCTATAATGCAAGTGAGGATAGGAATTACCCAGTTTCAAGGATTTTCCAGATGCAAATGTAAACAGATTAAATGTATGACATTTTTCTTTAATTTGTCACACACTGCTTCAGGGTTATAACACACACTTCTCCACTCAGTATTTTACAATTCCTGCATCACACACACTGTATTATTTAATCACTGCAACACGCTTGAGGAGTGCACTTAGGCTTAAATGAATGTAATTACTTAGATTCAAATTACATCGTTGTTAGAATTGTAAAAACTCATTTTTTTATTCCTGCAAAATCAGGCATTGTACTGACCCAGGTTGTAAAAGCAAAGTTTATTACACACACTCACAGGTTTTTCCCATCAGAAATAAAGTTTATCCACTCAGCTGTTCTGTCCGCTGAGTCTGGGAGCTGATGTAGTGATGTGTGGCACATTGCCCCTGAATTTTACTTAATGTTGACTTAATTCTGAAGCATCTGAGACTTGCAAGATATAAACAAATAATGGCACCCTTTTGCAAATCTGATTCTCAAGCCACGGGTGGAGATATTCAGATGGAGGGACAGGATCATTCCAATGATTTCATTTGTGACGTAGGAAAGGATACAGAGTCTGGACAGAGCGTTTAGTCCCATGTTTTCTGTTACAGACAGCAGGTAAAGAACTGACTGGGTGTTTTCATGTTTAAAAGTTTGTGGGTTGGTAGTAACCCCAGAGACTCAGCATGCACAAAACTTGATTTTTCATAAAATGTCCCCTTTAAAATAAAATAAAAAAAAAACTATTGAGCTCACAAACGAACAATACTGCCAGCTGTTCTGCGCTGCACCATATGTTGGCTTATCGTGCTCTTCATAATTAAATTAGGGGATTCAGAGAATGCATAGGCGTACTCACTTATCTGTTTTTTTCCACACTGCTGTCACAAAGACGTTCTGCGAAAGCCTGCTATTCTTGGCTAACACAATAATGACAATTAGCCTTATCCAATGCAAATTAAAGGAAATTGCCAGCAATTAAATGTAATTGTTAGGTGTTTCCTGGTCTCGCGTCCCCGACGTAGCGTTCGCATGTACACAGGTTTGTGTGTGCATGAGATTTAATGAGAGTGCAGTGGCTGTCACACTGGTTGAAGCAGGCTGCTCGTATCTGGTTCACTGCAGCGCCAAGTGCAAGTTAGATTTTTCCCAGAATCCCCTGTGCCCTGCACTCATTTACACTGCCTCTCATTAGCCTGATTGATTATTAGCCTTTTCTCTCTCTCTCTCTCTCTCTCTCTCTCTCTCTCAATTCAATAAATGCTTTATTGACATGGATTTTACAAATGACATTAGTGCCCAAGCAAACAACCGTCATTTGATTAAAAGTACAAACTTTCCTATGTTTAAACAAACAGATGAAGAAGCCTCTCATTTACCTCTCACTTTCTCTCCTCTCAGGACTAATGATCAGCTGGTGGCTTTCCTTTCCAAGTACCGCAACATGAACTTCATCAAGTCTCATGGGAGAGATAACGCACGGTGAGTAGCGACAGCATAACGCATAACGTATTATATCATATGAGCTGGAATAGAAAAGCAAGTCTTGTTATTCTGGGCCATATGAAAATGCATTGGGGAAAAAACAATTATCCAAGGCTTTTTTTTACACCTGTGTGTTAGCATTTATTTATAGAAGGAAGCAAAGCCTCCTGCTCATAAGTTCTCCATCATGAGTTCTCTTGTTTGACATAGATATGAGCAAAACTTTATTAACATGCAGCAAAGTGCATGAGCTTTGTCCTGGACTTGATATATGAGCATGTCAAATACTCAACTGTTCCATCTGATATGAGCCTTATAAGAACAGCGGTAATATCATCCAGTGGAAGAGAAAAGGTTTGACATGTAATACTTATTGTCTTCTGCAGATTCATCAGAAAACAGGGCCTAGACCGGCTCTTCTTTGAGTGTGATACACACATGTGGCGTCTAGGGGACAGGAAGATTCCGGAAGGCATCGCTGTGGACGGAGGCTCTGATTGGTTCCTGTTGAATCGTGCTTTCGTAGAGTACGTCATAAACTCCGATGATGACCTGGTGACCAGCATGAAGCGCTTTTACGCGTACACACTCTTGCCAGCAGAGGTGCGTTAACATAAGACATTGCTAGACATTTCAAAAATTCAATCAGCAACTTCAGGAAAGGAGAGCGGAACATTTAGAAGCTGAATGCTCTTATTTTCCAACTGAGGAGTATGTAAAGTGGATGGTTTTAATTACAGCAGGGTTAGAATAGAAAAGAGATGTGATTCTTTATCCTGTCTGGCGGCAGTAATTCACTCCTCAGGTATTGGATTCTAGCCCAAGTAAAGCAGACTACTTTTTTTTCCACCGATGTAGACGTTTAAAAAAATCAGACCTCCTGAAACGGCCACCCTGTATGCCATCCATCTTCATTTTATCAGATGTCATTAGTTCTCTCTGTATCTCTTCCTCTCTGCAGTCGTTTTTCCACACGGTGCTCGAGAACAGTCCTCACTGCGAGAGTATGGTGGACAACAACCTGCGTATCACCAACTGGAACCGGAAACTGGGCTGCAAGTGCCAATATAAGCACATCGTGGACTGGTGTGGCTGCTCCCCCAATGACTTCAAACCCTCAGACCTGCCCCGCTTCCAGGTAAACCATGCTAAACCCCTTTTTCAGACCCAAACCCATTTACACTGAGAATTTGCTACATTTGGTTGAGTGAGAAATCGAGTCGTTCGGTCGAGTAGTTTTAGACCAGCAAACCAGTCTCTGTTCCCAAGCATTCGCTCTGTCATCTCAAATCCCAATAATGCCATAGCCATCAGTGAGCAGGAGTTTGAGAGTGCACAATTAGCCATGCTTGCAGGGAGGTAGGGTAGATATACTCTCTTTCCCATAGCAGTCACTAGCCAATCATGGGCATCTATGAGCTCACTAAATCTCTGGTGCATCTGAACACAGTGGTTTGTGCTTCACTTAATAATAAAAGACAATAAACATGTTTGTGGTCATACCAAGTAGGACACTGAATTAACACCACTCCAGGGCATTCTTCTTTAGTGTTTTTAAGAGCTTGGTGCAATCCCCTGAAATTCTTTCCTGGAACTGCATCTGTTGATGGCCTCTGGTCCACAGGAATTCTTCTGAAGATGAATTGTGCAATGATAATTCTTATTTAAACAAGCCTAGAACCAACCTAGAGTGTAAGCTATCTTGAGTCCTCTTTGTTAACTATTTATTGCCTCTTTGGCATAACTCCAGTCCACTGCAGTCACATTTATACAAAACAGGTGAAGCAGATTCCAGTCCAGGCCATAAGCTGAGCTGTAGAAGGGTTAAGGTTCTTGCTTGCTCTCCGACAGCCCTGGGACTTAACTGTCCAGTGAAGTAGTGGAAAGCCTCTAACACATACCTCTTCAGTCTTTAACCAGGCCAACAGCAATGCCAAAGAGAGCAAACCAAAGGGACATTAGCTACACTCACTTGACCCCTTTGTGGTGTTAATGCCACAAATCCACACCTGAAATGAACAAAGTAACATTCTGCAATAGGCCCCTTTACAGACGGTTAATTTGTGGCAGACAAACAGCTAATAGCGCAGGACGGGTTCGCCAGCCAGGGCCGATCTCCACTCCGATTAGAAATCCAATGAGACTTAACAAGAAGGGAAGCCATGCTAACATGTTCAAGGATCTGTAATTAACTGTGGCCGGCACGAGATCAATGGCAAGGCGGCTTCCCGTAAAATGGACACTGATAGAAGCGTATGGTGGGAATGTGATCATGGACTCAAAGTACAGCAGAGTCAGAGTGTCTTTCCTGCAGTCATAAAATCTCCTGTCACTCTGGGGAATGAGTAGGAGTGTGGGATCGAGTATGGATTCAATAGGAGGAGGAGAAGATGAGCTCCATTTTCTCCAAAGAGTTGGCCAGAGCTACTGCTTTTGTTTCCATCTTCTTTGTCTGCAAGTGAGCAGTCTGTGCATTTTTTCCTCCTCTCTCCTTTGCTTACTTTTTCTTAATCGCACTCTCTCTCTCTTCCCTTCTATTCTTTTCTTTTCCCCGTCTCTTCTGTCTCTTGCTCTTATCTTTATTTTGTCTGCTTGTTTCTGTCTTTTTTCATTTATTTCTTTTTTACTCACTTTATTATTCTATATATTTTTGTCATCCTCATTTTCTTTAACCCTTTAAGCTTTTTCTTCATCCACATCTACAGCCATTTCTTCTTCT
>JAOUQY010000027.1:13082737-13108900 GCA_028566355.1 Doras micropoeus
TTTTCTTTTCTTATTCTTATTTTCTATATCTCTTTCTGTTCTATATTTTTTACTGTACTCTTATTCATTATTTTCCTTTCACTGTTTATTTTCTATTTGTTATACTCTTACATATTTTCTTTCTTTTCCCCTTCTCTTTGGTTTACCGTCTTGATTTCTTTATTTGTTTATTTTCTCTCCTAGCTTTCTTTCCTTATTTTTTCTTTTTCTTTATCCAATTTAGGGCATTAAATGTTTTCTGGTCTCGTGTGGTGTTATCTCAGTGGCCCTGCTCTTTAGCAGCATTCCCATGACATCATCACCGTAAGCTGTCTTTCGGTTTCAGGCCTCAAAATGTCAGAGGTGTTCGATCTTAAATAATATTTGCAAGACGCTCTGGTATGCAATGTTTAAAAACGTCCAAAGTGCATTAAGACCAAAGGGAAAGTACATGCTGAGATATTTGGGATCTGCTTGCTGCACTGGTAATTAGTGTTCCCTATCCTGTGTGTGTCAGTGTTGTGTGTCAGTTGGCCCAGCAGCTGAGGATGCGTTGTTCATAAGAGGAAAAGAGGAGGGGCCCAGGCACTTGAAAATAACTACCACGTTTGAAGCGCTTCGAACTGTGGTTTGAAATTCACTCCAGCAGCCTTCATTTGACTATCAGTGCTGAAAAGCAGCATCTGAAAGGGCCTCTGTGATCAACTACTGTGGTTAACCATTTCAAATCTATCCTGGGAGAAGTGGGGGAAGGGTGTGAGCTTTTGCAGTCCATTAAGAGCATAAGCACAGCCGTGGCTATTGAGTAATTACCCTGCGACAATGCTTCGTCTCTTGCAACGGCATCTGAAAGAAAGAGGACAAAGGGCGGCTGACAGAAGCTTAAAATGCGTTGTGGCAGTTCAGTTTGTTCTCAAGCCGTTCTCAGACTCGAGCTTCCTGGACATGGACGCTCTAAATCACCTGTAAGACTCCCTCTTTTTCACCCTTGTCTCTTCCACACCAGCTATTTAGGGGAAGGGAACACTAATCGCAGCTGCTCTGTGAAAAATCTCAATTGTTTTTCCATTGTTGACATTTTCCATGTCTAAAAAGGCTTTTGTGAAAGAAAATAAATAATGAATAATTAAAAATGACTAGAGACCCACTGTTCAACTACTGCTGCTGTCTATATTTACACATCTATATTTTTATGCCTGGGACGTTTCTACACTGCTGGGAGTTGTACACCAAATTTTAATTTAATTTATTCTGTTCTCTCCAAGGATGGATTTTTTGTCCTCTTCCATGTCAGCAGGCTGATTTTTCTGAGTAGCTGAAGTTGATGTGTGTTGACTGACATGCAAAGATAGCTCTTCACTTTGATTTTTATTTTTACCATCTCCTGAGAATGGAGCTCTATCTTTGCCTCTACTTCTTTCCTGTGGATCCCGCTGGACTGCATGCTCCTTCCAATTTCTGCTTGCCATCTGATCTTTCCTGTCTGTTTCCCTCTATTCCTATCCTCTCTGCTCTTTCCAAAAAATCAGTGCAATTTCTCATCCTCCTCCTCACCTCCTCTCTCTTTGTTTTGTCTCTTTTAGCAAACGGCTCGACCCACGTTCTTTGCGCGTAAATTTGAGGCCAGCGTGAATCAGGAGATCGTGAATCAGCTGGATGCCTTCCTATTTGGAAGTTACCCTCATGGCACATCAGGACTCAAAGCTTACTGGGAGAATGTTTATGATGAACCTGATGGTGTACACAGCCTGAGCGATTCCCTGCTCACCCACTACCACGCCTTTGCCCGCCTTGGCCTGGCGCGAGCCGCCAACTCCCTGCAAGGAGATGCCAGTGACAACCGCTGTAGGTCAGTAATGTTTAGGGTCTGTTAAAATTTTATTTTCAGTAACCAGTTTTTCCTCAATTTGTCATTCAGGAACTTTTCTGATTTTTTTTAAATCCTGGTGGGGTAGGACAAAAAAGAGTTGAATCCAGAAAACTATCCGTGTGAAATCCAAACCTTGTTGCAACAGAATGAGATCTGCTAACGAAAGCCGTATGTAACTGAAGAGAAGTGAAAGCCTACGTGGCATGTTAACTCAGTAATCACTGAGGTGAACACCACAGAAACCACAAGACTGTTCAGGAGATGTTAAAACAAAGGCAGTGCATGTTCCGTTTGTGAAAGGAGCCCTAGTCCAGCCTCAGACAGGCCTGTGTCAGTGTTTAGAAGTAGTTCCCACCTCTCAACACAAGGAGGGGGTGAAGGAAACTCAGGAGGGGTTTTAGGGCACAAGGAGCTGCTTGTTGCCAGTTGGTGGGATGTGTGAGGGGCAAAAGGAATGCTCTGTTTTTGGCATAACGTTGTGACATCAACCGTAAGAGGATTGGGTGTGTGAATAGGGCCTCTGTTAATGTTTACAGCCGCTGTAAATGTTTGCTGTTCGGCTTGGCCAGAGGAGCAGGAGGTCCTCCAGCATCGGCTGGAATACTGATGAGTCTAGGGTGGAGTTCTCACTAGGAGTTGCTCCTCCACCCATCTGTTGGTCCTCCACTGTATTGTGAAAAAGGCCTGCTTTTGTTTTGCCATTTACTGGTCGGAATATTGTCGGTTGATTAGCCGTACTCTTGTGCTTAATTCATTCCTTTGAAATACTAATAAAGCAGCCAATCCGTAAGTGCTTTTCATCCTGACCAACATCACCTCCTCCACTATCAATATTGTATGAGAACCATATCCTTTAACATTTTTTAAGTAGGAGTATGGAAACTGAAACATAAATGAAAAGCCAGAGTAATTGCACAATTTGACATGAAATTATTTCCTCCCCAGGTACTATGCCATGGGACATCCTGTGTCAGTCCATATCTACTTCCTATTTGATGAGTTCCAGGGTTACCTGGTGAAGCATCATGCCACTAATCTGGCTACCAGTAAGCTGGAAACTCTGGAGACCTGGGTGATGCCTAAGAAGTTCTTCAAATTCACCAACCCACCAAGCAACTTTAACAGACTGCAGTTTGCTGAGGTAAGCTTGGAGTTTGTCTGAGGTTCTAGAGGCTCCATTGTCTCTCAATAGAAATCTCTGTTGTTCACATACACAAGCTTGTGTTGAAGAGGTTGGTGGAAGTATGAGCACATTCCTGCAGATTGACAAGCGAAGGTTTATTTTATTGCCTCTAAGAGAACAACATACAGATATTCTGCCAAGTAAATAAGAGACAATAAAATTTAGATTAGAATCAGGCAGATTGTCTTTTCAGTGATTCATGCTTTAGGCAATGAACTGGCTGCTGTTGTGCTTATGCTTTTTTTCACAATGGAGATAGCACCCTCAGCAGAACCACATGTAAGTGAGCTAGTGTTAGGTCATTTATGGTGTGTTGTTGGACAATGAAAAACTGGCTGCAGTAAACAAAGTGGTTCGGTTGATTAAAACAAATAAAAAAGAGAGATTTCAGAACAATGCTTGGTTTGTTCTTGCCCATCGCAGTAAAAATGTTCTGGCAGTATATATGTGCGAAGGCTCACACACTGTGTGCACTGAAAGGAAATTGACCTCTGAATATTATTGGTAATCTTACTCTGCTGTGCATTCCGCCTGACATACTCCGTTAAGCAAGCAATAATTCAGACGTCCTTCATTGATTTTGCTGTCAGCCTGTGCCGTACCTATCATCTTGCCCTTTGGCATAATCAGTGATTTGTCTGCCAGGAGTGTGTGTGTATGGGGGGGTAAAATAATGACTACATGCTTTGCTGCACCAGGTTTATCTGCTGTAAGACGAAGGGGTGGGTGGGTCACACAGGAAGTGAGGAATTTTCAACAGGACAAGTACGTATCTAGCCACCGATCATCTCCTAACAGCTCGTCTTGGTCAGTCTTTACAGTACACCAAGGTGTCAACATCCATAAGCACTGGAGTGCCCAGCAAGTTTTGCTGAAAGAGCCTGTGGCCAGTGTTCGGTGCTGTAAACCACTTAATGGCTTGGTTTGGGGTAAAGAGAAGAAGCCTTGTGTTAGAGAATAATGATATCAAGCAAGTGAGTCTTCTAACTGTTACTGACAAATCCCAGATGCTCAAAAGAGGAAGCATTGTATAGGGAATTTTAGAATTACAGAAGCAGCCTTAGGATACTGGCACTAAATAACTCCCAGCTTCCTCCCACCTTCTCCACTGCCATAAATACACTCAGTGGGAGTCCACTGTGGGCATAGGAAGACAAGCCCATGGACAGGTTTGACACTCGTTTGATGCCATTATGTTCAGCTAGGCAGGTACCAGCAGACACATTTGTGCCTGTGTCTTTTCTCTCAAGTTCCTCTGGATTTGCAGGTACAACAGAACAGAAAAAGTTAGTCATGGTGGTTGCAGTGTGTTGTATTTTCAGAGGGTGCTTTGCATACTGATCCATACTGATCCATGTAGGTACATTGTTGAATTAAATGTTTTTCCATAATACAAAAGCATAATTCAAGCAGTGTTACACTGCAAAAACAATATGTAAACAGTTCTCAAATCTCATGCGAAAATGAATATAATGGCACATACATGCTTCTTTTTCAGGTTGTGTTAATTATTAACCAAGTCGGTGGTGTTTGCTTGAATGATTCCTTAAAAGATCTCAATCACGGGGTGTCCTGTGCTAGCTTTGCTTTGAGTTATTTCTCAGTCCTGGACCTGGATCCTCAACATACACAGTTCATTGCAGTTCAGATGTGCTAATTAGCTAAAACAAGGTAGCGGTACCAATTCCCAAGAGATGGGGTACTGATGACATTTCCAACAGCAACTGAAGTATATGAAAAAAGAATATAAACCTAAGCATTACAGCAGTTATTATTGCTGTTAATTTTATATTAGCTAAGTTAATGTAAGGACAAGACTGTTCAGGTTGAATATGTTGGTTATCATTTCATGAATCATTTAAAAATAATACTGTCACACAAATCAGTTTTAGTTTTATATTAAACAGTATTCACATCATAACTTTTTTCCATCAGATTGGGACAGACTGGGATGCGAAGGAGAGAATCTTCCGTAATTTTGGTAACCTGATGGGCCCCCTGGATGAGCCGGTGGGGATGCAGAAGTGGGCCAAAGGGTCAAACGTGACAGTGACGGTGGTGTGGATTGACCCCACTAATGTGATCGCTGCCACCTATGATGTCTTGATCGATTCCACTGCCGAGTTCACACACTACAGGCCTCCGCTGAACACACCGCTGCGGCCTGGCATGTGGACTGTCCGAGTGCTTCACCACTGGAACCCCGTGGCTGAGACACGCTTCCTCGTCACACCGCTTACACACCATAAACACCTGCCCATCCGCCAAGGTGAGATGCCAAGGTGATATAGAGATGCACTTGAGGACAACTGTTGATCGAGGATGTGACTTGGAATTTGCATACTCTTTTGAAAAGCTTTGGATACACTCACAAGAGCATTTGCTGAGGGCAAGCACTGAAATTAGGCACTCAGATTTGTGAACCACTTTTTAGTTCATCCCAAAGGTGCTTAATGGAGAAGCAGTTAGGGGTCTGTGCAATTCTTCCTCTCTGGTCGTAACAAACTGTTTTTGTACCAGACTTGCTATATCCACAGGGGCGTTGTCAGTCTGGAAAGTGGCTTCCTGTTGCCAAAAAGTAGAGCACAGAATTGTTGAAAATGCCTGTATTTTTGACATCAGTGGACGTCAGGTTCCCAACCCATGGAAACCATCCGGTTGTTCTTTCTCCTTCTTGCTTATTAATTTAGGTAGCATTCTCCAGGTATTCCAAATGCAGACTCAGCTGTGAGACTGCCAGGCAGTTAGGAAAACACATTTACACTGCTTTAAAACCCAATGCCAGTGGCACTTGGCATAGGACCTAGTGATCTAAAGACTCCTTAGCAATGGAAACCCATGTTGTTTAGCTCCTGGTGAAATTATTGTGCTGAGATTGCATCCAGAGTTGGTTTGGGGTGTGCCTTAAATAGCTAAATCCACTAATTATAAGGGATGGATACTTTTGGATACATAATGCTTCTCCATTACTTTTGAATGTGCGGTGTTCCAGTCAGTGTGATCAGTGGTAGTTGGGAGCTGTAAATGTTGTCTTCTTTCTTTGATCCCTTTTTGTTTATGTTCCAAATGCATGAAGGCAAATTATTCAGACATTGTTAGGTTTAATGCAGTGACATTCATTAATCAACCCTCCACTTTCTTGCTTTTCATGCGTTACCAGCCTGGATAGCAGAAACTCTTGCTGTGAGGTCACTTTGGCTCTCAGAGGCTTGTGCATTGGGATCATTCTACTCCATCAGCTAAATATAGACTTGCATATGAGTAGTACACAAAACTCAGGTCACCTTACATTGGGGAAAAAACTCTCAGTGGTATAAACTCACACTGGAAATAGGCTTGATTTCATCTTGTGACTTTCTTTAGTTGTAAATGATGAATTTGTCCAGAGAACCCTTTACAAGAGTTAAGTTCTGATTTGAAAGCAGCAGTCTGAGATAGTAGAAACACGGCTGGTTACTCAGGATGAATTACCATTGTGGTGTATGATTAATGCGGAAGACAGAACCCAAGTCTTCCTCCAGACCACGTCTCTGCACCCAGAGCTAATAAAATTTTATAGAGTGCCTTTATGTGGTCCTAGCCAGCCCGTACCTTAGTGAAAGCTGGACATCCATTAATGAAAAGTTATAGATGTTAGGTGAAGGCTCAGAGGGAAATCAGGTTGGCTTGCACAAAGGAACAAGTTGAATGAAACTTGGCCCTTGACCATGATTTTCCATTGTGTAATGATCACATAGACGTGCATCCTATAGGGCAGGCTTACATAAGGATACATAAGGCCACTTACAAATGATTAAGAAGGTTTTTCAAAGCTTTTTCAAAGTTAATGAGCCATGTAAGCATAATGAGTTTCATTCATAGATATTCTTTGGTTAAACCTCTTTAATTAACATTGTGCAATGCTGTCTCCATCTAAAACAGAAAAGTTGGTAAGATTGGCTTAGAAGCCGGAATTGGGTAGTTTAAGTAGACATCTGAAAGACTGAGGCAGGGAGGAGGCAGTCAGAGAAGGCAGACTGATGCTTAAACCAGGAAGGTGGTAATTTGAAAGGGCAGCTTAAAGCTTAGAGAAATCATGAAGCTTAGGAACACAAATGATGCAGTGGCAACACAGAATTTAACAGACAAGTAAGAAATTGATCTGAAGAATGCAGATAGTAAGTGTGAGAAGACCCTAGGAGTTGCCCAAAACTATCCAACTACATCAGAAAAGATTTATTATGGTTTACTAAATAATCATCTATGCTTTTATCCAAAGTATGTTAGCTGATTAGGGGGATCTTTACAATGATGCCTACTAGCCTGTAGACGTTGCTATTTTTTTTTTAGCACATAAACACTTTTTGAGTGATTGATTATGCTCATCAGTGTTATATATTTATAATAATATATTTAATATTTATAATAATAGTTATGATATTTACTATTCTATTTTCCACAAAAAAAACCTACTTGGCCAATGGCAGACCTGTTGTGGCATTAACTGAAGACCCAGACAATCTTTTATTGCGTATTTAATAGAGATAGAAAAGCCACACAATGAAGACTTTTGTGAAATTGGTTTCAATGTAAAAAAATAATCAGACAATCAGGACCGTAATAATAATCATTTTTTTGTTTGCCTGTGCAGATGACGCCTTGAAAGTGCACAACGGCCCAGCCAAGAACAGCTACATGGAGCAGAGCTTCCATGGGCTGAACCCCATCCTGAACATCCCGGTGCATTTGGGCCAGGTGGAGGAGGCGGAGCATAACGCTGGGCTGACGGGTATGCGGTTAGAGCACTGGGTGGACAGCCTGCTGGCCGAGGTATGGGCAGCTGCGGACATTTGCTCAGTGACACCCTCTGGCTGTCCCGTCCTGCAATCGTGCAGAGACACGGCATGGAGCTCGCTCAGCCCCGATCCCAAATCACAGCTCGGGCCTCCCAAAGCTAATGGCACCATAAGGTAGCAGGAACGCTACCCCTGCCCTGCTTCTCCTGCTGCATCACCATCATTTTGCTGTTGATATTTTTTGTTATTTATTTCTTTTAACATTGCTCAGATGAATCTGAGCCGTACAGCCCTTGTCAGGCGAGGGGTTATACAGCGTACACTGATCATTTTTTA
Organism: Doras micropoeus; assembly: GCA_028566355.1. Taxonomy (NCBI): domain Eukaryota; kingdom Metazoa; phylum Chordata; class Actinopteri; order Siluriformes; family Doradidae; genus Doras; species Doras micropoeus. Next base: position 13,090,881 of record JAOUQY010000027.1, read on the forward strand.
AAGCAGATCTTTATGAAATGCTGTTTCAGACTCACAGTCAGAGTGCAACTGAGCTTTTTTTCCTATTTATTTAGGTTTGAGAATTTAAATAACTGTGATTGAAATTTTTGTTAAACTTGATCAAAAAAATTTTAAATTAAGATGCCTTTTGCATGGACTTTGCTGGGGACATTTGCAAGCACAGAACAGACCTCAACATAGGTACTGTGACCAAAAGGGATGCATTTAGAGTAAGGCTTTTTATCTATGGCAACACAGGTATCCACACACAGACACGCATTACCCCCGCAGTCTCAGTGCAGATTTATCCACGAAATGCTAAACTGTGGCATTAACGGCTACAAAATGGGAGTCTCCAGCTGCTCACAGTCGGTAAGGCACTTTGCCCCCAGCCACAGCGGCCTTCGTGGGCTGGTCTATAGGAGTGAACGTTGAGTTAATTGCCAAGTAGTGTTGAGCTGGGCCACACTCCACATTTCCACAAGTGCAGGAGCCTAAAGCAGAATGTGTGTGGGAAGGTTCTTGGAACTGCCAGGCTGTCTGTCTGTCTCTATCTGCCTGTCTCTGTCTATCTCTCTGTCTGTCTTTCTCTCCTGGCTTTTTCGAACTCTTGACTCTACAGCTTGCCGTTGCCTGCAGGCTGCCCGACTTGAAATGGAAAGTGTCAGCTGTGCTGGCACACAAAGGGAGAAAAAATATAATAAAAAATTATTTTATTCTTTTTACTTTATTTTCCCTGAAGCAGAGGATTTACTGTGTAGGGTAAGGGTACCGAGTTGGTTATTTATTCATGTGTTTATATAAATCAAATAGCTATTTTTTTAGTCAATGACTAATGTCTATATGCTGTTTTTTGCAGCTCAATCAATACCTTTTTGTAAAAACAAGCTGCCTTTATTTACAAAGGCCATCGCCCCGACTTGACAAAATTAAAATAAACACAACACGGGATTAGCGTTAACATTAACGTCGCACCCTCCCTGACTAGACCCCACAGCAGACCTAATCAGACTGATGATCTCATTGTACAATCTCAAAAATTATCAAACCTGTTCATCGTATTTCAATACTGCCCCTATACTGGCTGAAGCCTCTTTTATGATGACATCTCTGGTTCCCACAGTTACTGCGGTCAGTGTCCGTGATGTGGCACATCAGCCGCACAGACGTCACATTTTCCGAGTACGGGGTGTCCACCTCCATAATAATCACAAGGCTGCCCCTGTTTTCTGACTGTTTGAGGCGTATTTTTAGCAAAGAAGATTGCAAGCTTGCCGGACTTGACGGTTTTCACACTGAAAATTTTCCTCCATTTTTATACCACATTTACGGTTCCACGTTAAGCGTATAAGACTCCGTATATATGTACAAGCGGAGGCTTGGGCGTCTCCCGTAGAGCAGGTCCGGCTGTATGCAACACATATAGCTGTCCAGTCCTCTGAGGTCGTGTCTAATACAAAATGAAACATCACGATTTCAGTGTTGTTGTGATGGGGTTTGTTATATTGAATTTCCAGTGAAGCACCCATGTCATTTTGTGAGGTTTTAACGGTAAAGCTTTTCTGCTGACATCCCATCCCTTAATGCTAGTGTTGTTACAACAGTATTGTAGGCATTGTCTCATTTCTACTTTAAGACCTTAAGACTTGACAGCAAGCAAGAATTCATCCTTTGGATGTATTTTTTTTTTTAATAAAGAGTATAATGTGTGTGGTTATACAGTATGTGTGTGTATTTAAGATTGTGAAGAAACTGCACAACTGTTTTGGAGAAAATCTTTAAAAAAAAAAATCAATCTACCACCATTTACCTCTTTATAACGATGATTACCTTTCACATCAAACCTTATTTAAATCTCACTTCTACATAGTCTTATGTACTATAGCTATTTTGATAGGAATGATAATGTAATTTTTTTTCTAATGGACAGATGTTTTTAAAGTATAAAAAAGTTTTCAGAGTCTCAGTTGCAGTGAATGGCTCTTGAAGGAAAAATGTAATATGACAGCGTGGAAGGCTAAAAAAAAAAAAAAAAAAAAAAAAGGTCTGTGTGATTTATAAAGCTCTTAATGATCATTTTGCCTTTTGTAGACTTTCATGGCAAATTGTTGTTCTCAGTGCTGGAATGTTTTGTTGGGCAACTGTTGCACAGTTTTATTCTGAATCCCCGGCTCTCTCCGTCAGGAGGTGGCCTGCGTGCCTTAGCTTCTCTCCCGACCTTCTGTGTGTCAACGTCAAGCCAAAAGAAAAAGAAATTAATTCTCTGCTGGTGTAAAATGCCTTCTGTATTACAGCTCTGTTGTCGCTCTCTTTTTTTCCCCACGTCTGAACTTTATTTGAATTAAAAGAAAGAAATCATTTGTCTTCATTTCTGTGTGTCAGACAAGCTGCTTGAATGTCACATCACATCAAACGTTTAATGCATTAGCGCAGCCTTAGCGATAGATAAGGCTCTTCTGAGTGACGTTACAAGCCTCTCAAGACACGGTTGAGTCACAGAGGGAATCAGGGCAAGTGACACTACTGATAGTAACCATGTAAACGCTCTCTCTCTCTCTCTCTCTCTCTCTCTCTCTCTCTCTCTCTGGCCCTGATCTTGCTGTGTGTCTGCCTCAGCAGGGGCGGGGCTTCAATCAGATTTCATTAGTCAAACACAAATTAGTAAATTTGGCTACTGGTTTCAAATACAGTATGCTTGTCTAGTCATTTTGTATCCGTGCCGCAAAACGGAGAATATCAAGCAAGTCCTTCAAGTAAAGTCTGTCCACTTGGCGGCCATTTTGGTGATGCTCCCGGGAAGTTATTTTCAGTCCCGAGTCCTGTCTACTTGACTGGAGAGAGATTCCAGAAAACCAGAAACGGATTGACAGGATGCAGTCTCGAACACCAGTCTCGACTTGGGAACAGCATTAAAATCTGACAAATATGTAAGATGTGTAAATAATGAGCTGTCTTAGCATCAATGAGCATAAAAAAAAAAAAGAACCACACTGGCCATGGTAATTAAATAAATAAATAAACACTAAGCTATAAATAAACATAAGGTATGTTTTTACAATTTACATACATTAATTTAACATGATTTTCAGATCATGATTTTCAGATTTTCAGATTTCACATTTCATGTCAAATACAAAATGGCCTTTCATTTTAACATTAAAATTGAAATAGCAAATAAAATGATAGGGTAGAAAACATGATCCACAGGTTATCTACTACATTTAAAAAATAATTTTGACATTAAACCACCTTAAGGGTTTATTTTTTAGGCCCATTAAACTGATGTAGCAGAACTGTAAGAGACTTTACTGATAACATGGTTAGACTTGGGAATCCTTCTTCACTTTATTTATTTATTTGTTTATTTTGACAGCAAGTCCAGATACACGTCCACCAGACGTGAATAAAATAGATCATTTTGGTTAGATGAGCTTATTATGCTACTGTGATTGACATGTGAGATGTTTATACTGTATGATAAGCCACTACATTTAACTTTTGCCCTTGTTGTGCAGTGACTTCACATTTTACTCCATCAGAATGACTGATGGAGAAAAGACGGTGTAATTAGACGCTAAGCAGCACAACACACACACACACACACACACACACACACACACACACACACACCTGCATCACCTGCAGCTAGTGAGCACAGCTGTCCCTACTCTACACACTGCATACTGCTGACATTATTCTGTAGGCCAAACAGCTACTCACATGGCTGCTTAATTAAGCCCCTGTGACTTGCGAGTACCAGTGGGATTTGTAGAATAGACCTTAATACTTAGCTGAGAGAGAGAGAGAGAGAGAGAGAGAGAGAGCAGGGATTTTTTTAACCTCTCCACATATGCCCTTCACTCCCTATGCCCTGTAATCATGCATAGTTGGTATAAAGTTAGAAACCATTACTAAGGTGTGGTTTAGCTTTGACACAGTTTGTGCACTAATTTATGCTTCCACCGCCCGTGTGTGTGTTTTTTTTTTTAAGTCTAGGAATAGACCCGAGTCTGTGGAGAATCACTGAAAAGGTTAGGAAGTGTAGGCAGCTACAAGAGCTCAAGCTGAACACTGCTGAGCTTTCTGAAGTAAAGTAAAGCAAGCAAAAGTGTGTTAGAGTAGGAGTACCCTTGACCAATGAGTGAGGCTCTTCAAAGTATGAAACTGGATTATATTTTTTATAGCATTTTACAGACTCGATCAGTGCCTAAATGTATAGCGAGAGAGCCAAGGGCAATGCTGCTAAGGAGAAAGAAACTTTAACAGGAGACTTATCAGAGGAAAACCCATCCTCCTCTAGTTATTATATAAGATAGTCCAGGAAATTTGAACAAGATGTATAATACTGTGTGAAAGCCTTCTACATTCTGCAATCCACTGTATTCAGAGCTCTGAAAGTCGATTTTCCAGAGTTCTTAAACATCTAAAACACATTCCGGTGCTTCAGATCGGAAAAACATGGCTGCCCAGAGAAGTCATATTTTTATGGCTACTCTCTGAATTTGATAAACATATTAAAAAGATCTATAGTTTTGCAGTCTTGTTCAGCTTTGCCGCTTTAAAAAAACTCGGCTGAAATCAACAGAATTATGTAACAAAATTTAACAATCTATACAACACTGTTCAGACATCTTTTCACAATATAAAAGATACAGATCAATTATAATAAAGTACTCTTGATGATGTGTTCATGATACCATGAACTTGTCCGAGTTCCTAACTGGGAATTCATAGTCAAATAATTAAGTTCCATTGCATTTTTCCAGGTAGGAGGTCAGGTTTTCCCAAGTTCCAAGTACAATTGTAGTATTAGACAACCATATTTTTAAAATAAAGGTAGGCTTTTGGATTGTATAACTTTTAGCTAGAATCTGTTAGTTGTGTAGACTGTTTGCTATCTGTTTTACTTGTCTTGTATACTGCCTGGTTGTAATTAGTGGTTTCACCTTGAGGAAGTGTGAATTGTTGAGGGGTGGGACCAGATGCTCTATTTAAAGTGGCGTGTGTCTGTAGGGGTTAGTCCTTTCCCTCCCACTTTAATCAACTTGGAAACTCACCTCTCGTCTTGGATAAGTACAACCTTCTGTTACTCCACATTTATTATTCATTTTTACCATACCATATCATGTGCTTCTCAGTTCCTATCTGTGCTTCCCACAGTTGCCACAAATGCAAGCGTCACTGCAGAAAACATAACACCAGCAATCTCACCTACCCTCCACTTTTGACACATTACCTGACTGTGGTGGCCGGTGGACTCTGGAATTGCCAATCTGCAGTACAGAAGGTAGACTTCATCACAACCCTAGCTTCAACCCAATCCCTTGACTTTCTGGCCCTGACAGAGACATGGATTACTCCTGAGAACTCTGCTACTCCGGGTGCTCTTGCATCTGCCTTCTCACTCTGCACAACAGGCTGGAAGGGGTGGTGGCACTGACTTGCTTCTGTCAAAACACTGGCGCTTCCCTCCTCTCTCTTTTCCACATCATTCCATTTCCTCCTTTGAATATCACACTGTTACAGTATCCTTCCCAACTAAACTCCATATCATTGTTCTTTACTATCCACCATTTGCTCTAGGTCACTTAATCAAAGAGCTAGACACTCTTCCGAGTCTCTTTGCAGTCGATGAAACTCCACTGATTCTGCTTGGCGACTTCAACCTCCCCTCAGACAAGCTGCAATCATCCTGTCTTCTCCCTCTTATAACCTCGTTTGACCTCACCTTCAGCCAGTCCCTTCCAACACACAGAACAGGCAATGTCTTGGACTTGGCCTTCACCAGACCTGCCTCAGCCATGGATCTCAAAGTAACTCCCCAACAATGCTCAGATTCTCTATTTCTCTCCCTCCTCGCACTCTCACCTCTACTGGCACACGCACCACCACCACTTGTCGCAACCTACACTCTTATCTCTCCCTCATGCCTTGCCTCTTCTATCATTACTGCTCTTCCATCTCATGACTCTTTTGCTTCTCTCTCCCTGGATACTGCTACAGATACTTTCCGCTCCTCGCTCTGTTCATCCATTGACTTCCTATGTCCCCTCTCTCCAAAACCTACAAGACCTTAGCCACCTGCTCCTTGGCTGACAGAAGTCCTGAGAAACAACCGTCAAGAACTCAGAATGGCTGAGAGGTGCTGGAGAAAATCAAGGCTCATAGCTGACCTTCATTCCTACCAGTCTCTCCTTGCCACATTCTCTAAAGAAGTAATCACTGCAAAGTCTTCCTTATACAGAAAGAAGCTGGAGGCATCGGCAGCAGATCCAGATTTTCAGTGTCTGCTCTTCCTGCCTCAACCCTCCCCCTCATCCTTCACCCACCTCTCTCACTGCTGAGGACTTTCTTGACTTCTTTGAGCAGAAGGTCAGCAAGATTCTGTATCTTGAACCTGTATCCCTCATCTCTTTTTTCTCAAAAATTCTTGAACAATCAGCTGTCTTTCTTCCTCTTCAGGACTTCAGGACCCAAACCAGTCTGGCTTCAAACCAGCACATTCCACTGAAACTGCACTCATTGCAGTGACAGAGAAGCTCCATGCTGCACAGTCAAATGAGTTACCATTGGTCCTGATTCTTCTTGACCTCTCCGCTGCCTTTGACACAGTCAACCATGACGTCCTTCTGTCCATCCTTTCTAATCTTGGCATCACTGGCTCTGCATGGAAGTGGTTTAAGTCCTACCTAGAAGGACGCTCCTACCAGGTAACACTGAATGGCTCAACATCCACTCCATGCAAACTCTCCACTGGTGTCCCACAAGGCTCAGTGCTGTGTCCTCTTCTATTCTCACTATACACTCACTCACTGGGAGATATCATCTCTTCACATGGCTTCTCCTACCATTGTTATGCCGATGATGTTCAGCTCATCCTTTCTTTTCCTCCTTCTGATAGTTCTGGTCGGATCTCAGCGTGTCTAGCAGACATAGCTTCATGGATGGCAGCCCACCACCTCAAGCTTAATCCAAGCAAGACAGAGCTGCTTTACATCCCAAGAGCTGCAGGTCTTCATTGTGATCTCTCAGTTTCCTTTGAAAACTCCATGATCACTCCTCCTTCAGCAGCACGTAGCTTTGTAGTAGTTGTAGATGATCAGCTCTCTTTCTCAGTTCATGCTGCTAACCTGACCCGGTCATGTAGATTTCTCCCCTTTACAACATTCAGAGAATTTGACCATTTCTTTCAAGGGAGGCCACCGAGGTACTTGTTCAGTCTCTTGTAATCTCAAGACTTGACTATTGCAACTCCCTCCTAGCTAGCCTTCCTAAGCGTGCCATCAGGCCTTTGCAACTGATCCAGAATGCTGCAGCTCCACTTGTATTCGACCTTCCCAAGTTCAGCCATGTCACACCACTGCTGCGCTCCCTTCACTGGCTTCCTGTAGCTGCTCGCATCAGATATAAAACCCTGATGCTGGCCTACAAAGGCAAAAATGGCCCTTTGTGCCTCAAGTACGGTTCGACTTGACCCACCGTCATCCAGGACACATGGGAGGCAAGCATCCAAACTTTTCTCTGTCCTGGCACCAAGGTAGTGGAATGAACTCCCCCTGAGTGTCCTAACAGCGGAGTCGCTCGCTGTCTTCAAACAGCAACTGAAGACCCACCTCTTTCAAGAGCACTTGAATGAGCACGAACTCAAAGCTGTTACCACACTTACAGCAGTTATTGTATTCCTTATGTCTTGTTCTTCACTGGTTTAGTTTAGGAATACTTGGATTTTGGGACTTTTACTTGTAATGTTTATAAGATAGTATACAGCTAAATTCTAACAGTATCACAGCTCAAAGTAGCTTGAATTCAGGTCTACCAGCTTTAGCTTTGGATATTCCAAGTTAATGACTAAGCACTCTTGTAAGTTGCTCTGGATAAGAGTGTCTGCAAATGCCATGAATGTAAATGTTCCATTTTGTGGTCTGTCTTCTTTAATACATCTCCTGATTCTTTCCATCACTACCTCTCCCTTTGTTTCTCTGCTTTTGCATCTCTCTCCATCTTTGTATGTTTTGTTTTTTCTCCTTCACATCCTCCTCTTCCTCTCAATCATTCCATCTCTAAGATCTCTTATTCTACTATGCAGTTTTTCATATTATTGCTTCTCTTCCTTCATATTTCTCACAATTCTTTCCATTGCAACCTCTTCCTCTTTTTATCCTTCTGCTTCTCACTCTCTCTGTATTCATCTGTTCTTCTGCATCTCTCAGTCTTTGTGTAGATTTTCTCATTCCTACTCTTCCTTCACACCTCTCAGATTTTCTGCTTCACTCTCTGCCTTACCCTTCTATGCCTCTCCTTGTGCATCTCTCAATAACACTCCTTCTTTATCACTTCATTATTCTTTCACTAGATTGTTCTCCATCTCTTCCTCCACATATTTTCATCTCATTCCCTCTCTCCTTTTTCTTATTCCCATCTCCCTCTCTCCTGTTCTCTGCATCTCTCTCCCTCTTTTCCTTTTGCTTTCCTCCCTCCATCTCTCCCTCAGTACGTATCTTTTTCAGCAAGTGTCTCTCCATCACTTTCAGCTCCATCTCTCTCTCTCTCTCTTTCTCTCTCCCTTTTCATCTATCCTTCTGACTCTTTTTCTGACTGTCTGATTGTGTAAATGTCGTGTGTGTGTGTGTGTGTGTGTGTGTGTTGCTGCACTCCCACTCCTACATTACGACGCTGTGTTGTTCAGTCTCTCTTCCATGGCGCTCTAATGCACTGCCTCTCTCAGGAGTGTGTTCCAGGAAACATGCTTTCACTCATTCTCTCTCTCTCCCTGCACATCCCTCTGTTCAGGCCACGGCTGCTATATTTACTCGACCTGTTACGCCGGGGACACGCTTCTGTTTCAGAGCATCTGCAGGACAGAATGTCTCGCTATGCTGCTGTGCAGAAGCAGCACGATCTGCTCCCTGTCACACCCATGGAACATGACATGTAAAATTAATGGGCCAAAAAGCGAGATCAGATGTTATAATGATGACAGGGTGTTACTCTTGCTTTGAAGTTCTGACGTCCCGTCACTCTGGTGAGTATGTCACTTTGAAGTCGAGTCTCGAGTCACTATCTTTCATAGTCAAATCTACAGGCTACGACCTGCTCGTTAAATAAGAGCTTAGGAAAGAGAGCGGGCATGAAGTTCAACCGTGTTGGGACACCGCAGCACAGGCAGAGGTCTGACAGAGTGAATTCAGAGATTCGATTCAGCTGACTGACAGAAGCTTGGGCACGTGTTGGCAAAAACACAAACTCGTCTCTAAGCCAAGCTCCTAAGGCACAGAAGAAACTTTAGCTCCTAAACCAATTAGATGGAATCACAGATCATCCTGGGTTAGGTGCATGGGTTCGTATATTAACGAGTTTGTCCACCAGAGTGAGTGATATGTCAAAAACATCCATATCATGATTCTCAAACTATGAAGCACTAGAAGAATTTATCTACAAAGCTACTTCCTGCCAGTTTGTAATTATACATTGTTTAAATTATATCTACAAGCATATAATTAAAAAGATGACAATATTGCAGAAAAGTTGTGACATAATTGCAATACTGGTATGATATTGTCACATCACCCAGCCCTACTACCCAATCCAACATTACCTACATTGCCTACTTGCTTAACTTAATTAACCAGACTAATAAAAGATAGTTAACATAATAGCCTAACATTAAGTTGAACTAGCTAGATTGCTAGTTGAGTGCATTAAAACACACTAAGGGAAGCAAACTAATAGATGAATATGTACCTCATCACATTTGAATCCTCCACAAAAACACAATAATTCGAACTGTAATAGTGTATAGACCTAGATTATATTACTTCATTATAATTTGGCTTAGACATTATTAGAGTAGTTATGGGTTTTTCACTGCAGCTGTATTTTTAACAAAAAACTCCTGAGCAAGTGTTTAACTGTATCATTCATACAAGACTGTGAACACTTCAGTTAAAGACAATCACGCCTTTTTGAACAGACAAAGGGCTACCAAGGACAGTGGAGTGTTTATAAAATTGTCCTGCGTGTTCTTCTGGTGCGCTACAACGTAGATAATGGTCAATTGTGCCGTAAGTAATTCCACAGTGTCAAGCGGTATCTTCCCACAGGCAGCCTCGTAGACGTGCTCTCCAACCATGTGCTCAGTGGACGCCGTGTTTGAATAGAGAGATAAAACAATGAGCAGGAGCGAGACAGAGACAGAACAAGAAAGAAAGAGCCAGACAGACAGGGGTTGAGCTGATTCCCAAAACAACAACATTAGAACAACACTGTCATCATGACGAACAATACAAATAAGGCGGACCAGCCATGCACAAACTCTAAATCCCACACCGGAGCGGATATGGTGCTCCCACCAAATAAAAAGCTGTGATGAGGCAAGGGACGGGCCGCTTCACTCAGCGATTCATCAGCACAGAAGACGGGCATTGCCCATCAGCATCAGCGTGACATCTCAGCCAGCATTATTGCCCTGGCATGTTGTACGGCATGTTTCAGAAAATCCCTTGAACATCAGGGTTATAAGTCGTCTTCCTCACCCAACAGTGGTGCTGGGATTTGATCTGAAATCCTTCTGATTGCAGGGATTTTATCCCATTTTTAGCAGCAGCTGCCGCTGATTAACATAAACCTGTGATTTGGAGGCTCACAGAAAACTACTCAACACCTTCCAGATAATGAGAATCGGAACTCCAAAATAAACACACACATAGTGCAACATTAACAACTTATATTGGACATGCTCTGCTGTTTTAGCTGCCACTTAATTGTCCATGACTGGCAACAATCAATACATCACATAACAACAGGGCCAGAGTGTGCCATGCATGTAATATGGTCTTCGGAGTGTTTTAAAGAGGATGAAGCAGTGCTGCATGCTGAGAGAAAAGTGATTAACTCAAACTGTATGCAATGAATAGAGGACATTATCTTTCCATACCACAGTCCAACGAAACTCAAAAACCACTGATTAAAAGGTTACACGTTATGTATTTTACTATAAGTTAAACCAAACAGAATAATATATTTGAAACATCTTCAACTTTCAGCATGTAGGAAGTCACCTTGAGATCAGATCAATTGTCTGGTGTTTGATTAGAACAGAATAAAAGCAGGCCTTTTTCCTGCATAGTTCTTTTTCTAAGTATATTTCCAGAAAATTATCCATTCTGGGTTGAAAGGTGCTTTTAAAAGAGAGTAAAAGGATAAAATTGTGGAAGTCAGGAGACTTCCCAAGGGGCACAGTTAAGATCAGAATTAAGAAATGGAAGGCACTCTCACACAGATCAGATCATCATGACTGCATAAGGAGGATGATAACACATGCTAGCACTTTGTATAAGCTGAAGTAAGTTTAACACTTGCTTCCTCTGAGACAAGTGCAGCCAGCCAAATCTAAATCTTATCAAACGGATACATCACAGGGCAGCGTAATACGCTCAGACAGCACTATCTACCCTCTTCCTCATACATGAGCTCACAGATGCTTGTGATTGGCTAATGTCGGTGTGATTAACAGGAGAGAGAGAGACGATCTCTCCAGGTGCTTCAGACAACAAAGTGAACACTCTTAAATAAAAACTCTCGCACATATCGTTGGATGAGACAACGCTTTTTTCCCCTACATAAAGCCGTGTGAACTGACAGGAACTGCTACTAGAAACAAATATGTGTCTTTCACGTCTTGCTCACTCTCCCTTTCAGTGACTTGGCATTTCCCCAGGTGAATTATATTAGCCATTTAGCAATTTATTTTATTTATAGTTTTCAGGTGTCTCACATATGATCATAAACACGAGTCAGAATCATCAATGCTACAGATAATCCGCAGATCTTTGCTCCTTTTTAAATGGCACTAAACGTTCCAAACATTTTACATCTGACATTACATAGATTTACATCAAACAAAAGTTTACACAATAATACACAAATAATTTTTTTTCCATTACATATGCATTATTTAAAATGATATATGCTGCTGTTAGGGTAGTTCAGATATACAGACTTTCTAATATCTTAAAAAAGTTGCACAATACAGTAAAAAAAAATCTTCAGCTGTTGTGTAATATGGAATACTGGACTACAGTGGATTCTGAAAATTAAGTGAGCATTCAGATTTACTGAATAGCTACTGATGAGTATCAGGATCCGTCCATTCCAGAGCATGATTAAAAGCCTATGGTACTGTAGGAGATGCTGGCAGGCAGCACGACAACCAGCTTTTTGTTTGGTAATAAACCTCAGTTTGGCCGTTATGCCACTTAGTGGTTTGAGGCTGATCATATTCAAATGGAAATCTACATCATTTCCTCTCTCTCTCTCTCTCGCTCTCTCTCCATCCTGCACTCTGTTGCAGCACCTCCCTTAGGAACCATGAACCAAGTGGCAAAATGGTCCCAGGACCAAGACTGAAATGCATTTTCCATGTACCGGGCATTTTGTGTAAAGCCCTGTTGTGTAAATGCAGAGCACTCCACTTTACGAGAAATGAAAGCTGTGGGTATAAGTGGAAAAAATGATGCGTTTTAGGAGAGAGTCTGGCATACGGGGGAATTACAGGAGCTGGCTGAGTCTGAGGTGCTTCAGTGAGGATGACGTTAAGACCTTTAGCACTTCAGACCCCCTCTGGTCTCTGGTACTCATCAATAACACTGAGTGACACCATTTTATGTATGTGTATGTACAGTATACTGTACATACACATACACACACTGAAAAACACAAGGTCTGTCTGTCTGGAAAGTAATGAGAATGAAATTCCTGCACGTGGGAATGGTGGTTCAATGTCAGTTAGAGAGGGATCTGAGATATTCTAGACCAGGGGTCTCAAACTCAATCCACAGAGGGCCGTGTGGGTGCAGGTTCTCCTTCCAACCAAGCAGAAGCCAAACCTCATTCCACCTGTGTTTAATCAATGAGTCTAATCAGTGGATCTTGACTTTCAGTAGTGTGAGGCTTCTGCTTGGTTGGAAGGAAAACCTGCACCCACACGGCCCTCTGTGGATTGAATTTGAGACCCCTGTTCTAGACATTCTAGCCTTCGCAGTGTCCAGATGTTTATTTTTGTGAAACCCTGCTGAAGTGCCTCATACGTCCCCTTTGACAATGAAAACAAAAACTACATATTCATCATCAGGGCACCAAGAACTGAGTTTTGCAGAATGAGATTTCTAAAATTTATAATGAAGACACTTGTGTTTGAAAAAATACTGTACTCAAATTCTCACTCACTCCATGTCTTATTAATGTCACGAATTAATTCATGGAACATTTGCATAAAAAAAAAAAGTCAAACTGTCCTTGCAGTCCTGTGTCATAAAAAATGGCTTATTTGTGATGATAAATGGTTATGTAGGGATGAGTTTTATTTTGTGGATGACTGCACTGCACCAGATGTTCAGATGATGATATTTGTCCGCAATTCTGGGCAGGAAATCAGACTGACCCCTGGCCGACCTTCACAATGAGCTGATCTACAGCAAAGTGCTAAACATACACTTCAGCTCCTACTATAGGTGTGATCATGTCCACAATTATTCACTCATATCCCACTCATCAGCCATAATTTAGAGCTTTAGCCTGAACTAATAATTTCTTTGCACAATGTGGATGTAAAAAAATAAATTTTCCCAGATAAACTTTAGACAACCTGTATGTTTTCATTATATGAGTGACTTGAAATTCAGTACTATTCCTTCGTGGATTTGGGATTGATTTTCAGTGGTCAGGTGGATTTATCACAATAGCTAAGGATGGTTTTAGGAAACATTATTCTGCTTTAACCCTTTATGATGAAACTGTTGTTATTAATGTACTTTTACACTGCTTTGCCACTCCCTGAAATGGCGGATGTTAGCAGCTACAGCAGCTAATGTGGCAAATAATGAGGTTTTCCTACTCGCGGGTAAAGCTTGAAAATTTACACACTAATACGCTTGAACACTATAGATCTTAAAAATCAATAAAATATCTAAAAGATGCTTGTAACTGCTGACAATATTACAAAATGTGATACTTGATAGAACACTTTTCTGCAGGACTTGCTAATATCATTTTGAAAATGATTCCCGGTTGCTGAGGCAGTTTATTGACCTTCAAAGAAGAACAAGGCTTTGTTTTGTGCTTTGTTTTCAAAGAACTTCAAGTCATCTGCACACTGATTAAGAGAAACGTTACCTGACCCTTCACTCGACCCCGTCCCCTTGTTTACTGTCGCTACGTCTGACATGCTTTCAAGCCCTGAGGGTCAACTTTTTCAATTACAGTTTTCAATTGCAAGGCTAGAAGATTTACGTGAAATCCATAGTAATTTTGTGAAACAATACCTTGGATCACTTGAAGGCCACATCCATGGCATTACAATCTCTCAGCTATGTGATCCCACTAAAAGGCTCAAGAGTAAATCTAAAATCTACAGATATCAGTGAAAGAGTCAGCAGCTTCATCAGCTACAGATGATAGGAAATGTCGTGGGAGATTAAATGCATTTTAAGGAGAACATTCAGTCTAAATGCTTCACCGGTTCATAATATTTCCAGTCTCAGCTAGCAAACAGTAATTAGCCCATCACCATTCTCCATTTCACAGTAATTAGTCATTTAATTTCACTCATTGTTTTAGCAACAGAGTTACACTGCATTTGGAACTGGTAACCTGGGCGTCCACAATGTTCTCCTTCTTCTCCTGCTGCCTCAGGAGTGAATTATCCTCTCAAATACACCTCAGGTCTTTTGGAATATTGGTTTTAGCGTACGATTTATAAACATTACATTTACGACATTTAGCAGACGCTCTTATCCAGAGCATCTTACAAAAGTGCTTAAGTATTAACTCAGAATATCCAAAGCTAGTACTGGTAGACCCGAATTCAAGCTACTTTGAGCTATGATACTGCTAGAAAGGAGCCATACAATACCTAATATAAACAATTACAAGCAGAACAAGTCCTATAACCCAAAAGCACTAAACTATGTAAAACCTGAGATTTATAAAACTGCTAAATTGTGCAAAAGCTGAAGACACAGTAAATGCAGTAAGTGCTGTAAGAGCTTTAAGAGATGCAGATTTCGTGTTGAATTGAGATAGTGCTCAATTAAGTGCTCTCGACAGAGGTGGGTCTTCATTCAATTGACTCCGCTGTTCGGACTCTCAGGGGGGGATCATTCCACCACCTTGATGCCAGGACAGAGAAAAGTCTGGATGTTTGCCTCCCATGTGTCCTGGATGGTCATGGGTCAAGTCGAGCCATAACTGAAGCATGAAGGGTTCTTGTGTGACACCACAACATATTTTATGGTACTTGCTGATGATCTAACCAGTAATTCAAGTGCATGAATTAAACTTAGTTATTACTGTTGAGATAATCATTTTGTTAGATACATGCTACCTTGTCAATATATTTTCCCCAGAAAAAATATATTAGATTAGAGACTAAAAAAACTACATTTGAAAACAAGATAGCGTAAAATGAATCTTCGGTTATACCTGGCAATCTACATTTATTCTAAAATGTTTTCTTATAGATATCACACTAATCCATATTGTGTCTCCATTGCCTTTCTACCCATCTACAATCCCTATGTTAAAATAAATAAATAAATAACATGTTGACTGGCTCTCAGAGTTGGGGGTATTTTTCACCTGAGACATTCCTGGTTTTCGGTGAGACCACAGTGCAGATAGGTTCAATAAGTCTAGAGGGAAGGTTCTCACAAGATCATCAGAGGAAGAGGCTGAGAGAGAGAGGGGGGGGGGGGGGTAGAGAGAGAAAGAGATATAGAGAGAGAGAGAGAGAGAGAGAGAGAGAGAGAGAGAGTGTTGAGTCAGTGTATGAAGTCTGAAGGTCATAGCAGAGTCAGTTTAGAGATAGTGTGAGGCATTAGTCCTCTGAGTTGGTATCATATGCCATAAAAAAAAGACACAGTGGTGAGAGGCTACATCAGCCTGTATCTCTGGGACCTAAACAAGGTCATATCACTAATTATACAAAACGCTTCGTTCCAAACACGTCGTCTGATTTGTTGAAGGCTGTTCTAACCTATAACATCTATTGCTGGTGTTGAACTGTAAAAATTCAATACTGATATGATAACTTGTCTCATGATAAATCTTTTTCTAACAATATCTAACAATAATTATATATCAATATCTAACAATGATTATATATCAATATCTAACAATGATTATATATCAATATCTAACAATAATTATATATCAATATCTAACAATAATTATATATCAATATCTAACAATAATTTCTTGGATATGATTTTTTTTTCTTTGGTTGTATCAGTCACCCCTAATTTTACTGCTAGAAATTTCTCTGTTATACTACAACAGAACTATTTAGAATCTTAGAAAGTCTGTATGTGTTTAATTTAGACTAAAGTGATGTAGGATTTAGAGAATATAAGCTCAGACCTTTTCTACTAAATCTATTAAGTATAAGCTGAGGAGCCGGTTCCTGGAGCTTCCAGAATCTCCAATAGTTTACCCAAAGGGCAAACCCATTTTCTCACCAAATAGGAATATTTTGGCAAAACTAGAAGACATTTACGCTAGAAATACTTTCACAGCGGACAATGAAATAAACAATGAAATCGCAGCTGTTATGTAATTTGTGATAACATGTAGTCATGTTTACAAGTCCAAAATATGGCTCACGGTGCATCCAGAAATACATTAGGATTAAAAACCAAGACGGAAAAAAGCATTTATTGAAAATGTATGCTGTGTCTAAGCAAGCAAAATATGACCAGCAGGAGAGAGACTATTCAGATGCAATGAAGTATAAATTTTCACTCTACAAAGGATATAAAATATTAAATTAGTGAAAATGACAGCAGAGCCATTTTAGTCAAGTCATGTTTCCATCAGAGAAAGAAGATCAAGTTCATGACTTTCAATTAATTGTCCAATTCTAAAGAAATTATTAGTCATAGATGAAACGTTAAGTGCAGCAGCATTAAGATTCAGGGAAAATCACTGCTTTGCATTGTGTTTCTCAACATTCATACATTTTTACATAATTAATCTTATCAGAACATTACTTCAATATTTTACAGCTACTCCAAAAGCTACTGGACAAGACTGAAGAAAAAAAAAGCATCAGGGGTAATCACTGGTGCTCATGAGAGCACACATACGAGATCCTGAAGCACGAAAAACTTAACAAGTGTCCTGGAAAAAAATCTCATTTCATTTCCTGTTTCATATTTTTTAGTGTGTATGCAAGAGTGGCATGAAGACTGCAGGGTTTATTGCTTGTAGATGTGATGCTGCTTCTGTTACTTGTAAAAAGTCTAACAACATCAAGCTTCCAGGAGGTTAGACTAGTCTATAAGGTTTACCTTGCATGTGGCATACATAATAAGAAGTGGTCCCAACAGCTTGTGTGTGTGTGCGTGTGTGTATGTGTGTGTATAGTAGACATTCATGAGATTCACATTCCCCCCATGTGTTTCCTCCTGGTTTTCCGGTTTCCTTTGTAAAGGATCGGTGTGAATGAGTGTGTGTGCATGGTGCTCTGGGATAGACTAGTATTCCATCAAGTTTATATTCTAGTTACATGCTCGGTGCTCCTGGGATAGACTCCAGATCCACCTCCAACCTGACTAAAGTGCTTACTGAACATGAATGAAAGAATAAAGGAAATGTACGACGCACCGCCGGCCCGCTGCCGTGACGACGCCACTCTGCTAATAGCTCCACACCTGTTCCGTTTTTGCGGCCCGGTATATATACACCTGGCTGTGATCTCCACAAACCACAATTTCAAATGCAGTCGTTCTCCTGCTTCGAGTCAGAGAACTCGGGAGCCACGTAAAGGTACATGTGGCCCAAGTAGTCCTCATCCTCTGAAAAATGTCGTACATGGAAGTAAGGCGGAACAGAGATGTTGCCACAATTAAACTAGCCAAGAGATAACTGGGAGCAGTACACATAACAACAAGAGCTCAAAGCAGAGCCGCTTACACACATGAACTGTACATGAATGCAGGAAGTCGGAACAGGGCCGGTCGCACAGA
>JAOUQY010000027.1:13792298-13810118 GCA_028566355.1 Doras micropoeus
GGGAAGAATAAATTTACACTGTTATATAAGCTGCACACAGACTACTCTTCATTGTGTCAAAGTGACATTTTGTCAGTTTTGTCCCATGAAAAGATATACTTAAATATCTGCAGAAATTTGAGGGGTGTACTCACTTTTGTGATACACTGTACATTATATAATGTGGCACAGAGTACATTAATTTCTGTTTTGAAAACAACATGCCTACCAGAGTTGTTCAATGTTTTCCAAAAAAGAAACACCTGCTTCCTGGACTTGATCCCAGCAAGGACATTTCTGATACCTCACCTCTAATCACAGGCTGGAACACACATCTTGTCTGACACCACCAGCCTGGACACACAGGAGGTCCAGTATGCTTTCCCTGGGCTTCCTGTCACTGCAGACCAAGTGAAAACACTCCATCAGAGCAAATCAGCATCCAAATAAGGGTCTGTAAAGACTTTTCACACTGGTTGGTGCTGTTATTAAGGTACTAAAAGTATGTTGAGGGCCATGTTCTTTGATCTTCCGCTGTCTTGTGGACACCACCACCATCCGGATCACTGACTACCTGACAGCCAGACCCCAGTTTGTGCATTTAAGGAACTGTGTGTTGGACAGGTTGGTCTGCAGTGCAGGAGCTCCACATAGAACAGGTTCATCCCCTTTCTTGTTTACACTTTATACCTCAGATTTTCTACCAAATCTACAGACATTTTAGGATGACTCTGCTGTGATGGGGTATCTAAGTGAAGGGCATGAGTCAGAGTACAGAACTTCAACAACTTAGTTGAATGGTGTGGAAGGAATAACCTACAGATCATCATGTCCAAGACAAAGGAGGTGGTGGATTTTAGAAGATATAGGACCCCACTGACCCCACTGTCTCTATCCTTGGGGAGGGTGTGGAAGTGGATTCATACAAGTACAACTAGACAACACACTGATGTGGACACTAAACATTGAGGCAGTGGACATGTTCTGCCAGTTCTGGTACAATATTCTAGTATGTTCTACAAGTCAGTTTTTGTGGTCACCATCTTTTACACAGTTGTAGGCTGAGACAGTGGCTTCAAAGCAGCAGACTAAACAAAATAAATAAGGAAGACTGGACAGGTCATTGGGAGTAATCTGGACTCCCTGCTCATGAAGAACAGTGTCTCTCACCCCCTCTTATCATGCAGCATATACTCTCAGCACTGTATGTTATTATTATTATTATTAGTAGTAGTAGTAGTAGTAGTAGTAGTAGTGGTTATTTTTAAGGACCATCACACATTCTACTGACCGTCATCTAATGATCAATTGCACTACACTCACTTGTTGCTACTTAGCATTTTATTGTTTGTCATATTTATTTTTATTTATTCAGTTTAATGACCTATGGTTACTGTAATCTCGTTTTCTGTGCATTGTTTGTGTCTTTATAATTTGTTGTTTATTGTACTGCGGCAACAAATTTCCCTCAGGGATCAGTAGTAAGATCAGAAGAAATCTATATATCTAAATAGATCTAAACAATCACCTACACCTACACTGACATGTACACCCTCACCTAGAGCAGCCCCCAGGCCACAGGTGATGGAATCCTTTTACAGAGGAATGTGAAATGTGCAGGCCATGTCTCTGAAGGAGGAGCTGCTCCAAACCCCTTGTTTCCCTGCACATCCACCACACAGAGGGGATGATGGATTGTCAATATCCATCCATTCTCTTCTCTCCCTATATCCTGTCCTGTGATTTGGTGCCTCACCCTGATGTCACCCCATCCCCTGGCTCTGGAATATGGGATACTTAGACCCAAACTTACTGTGCCAAGCTCCTGTCCCAGTCCTGACTACAGGACACACTAAGCACACATGACAACAGAGTGTTTTGAAAATGATGTTTTTCCTTTGTTTTTTCAAAAGGTTTTCATAAACCAAGCAGAGCCTGCACTCACAAACACAACCTGATAATCCACTATTGTTGTTTTTTCCTAGTAAGGGTTCAAATTTAAACAGCCATGTATGAGGTGGGACCTAGTTATCATTTTCAAGAGGTTCCTTATTTGCCCATCGTCATGGCAATGTTAGGTTTGCGTTTTTGAAAGATCCCTCTCTGGAACCCATTTCCAAAAGTTTGCCTTTTCAGGCACCAAAAATGCTGCTGTCGTGTGGATGAAAGGCCAAAAGGCAACAAAACTGTTCTTCTGTTTTTGCAAAAACTCAATTTTTACAGTTGTCGTGTGGACGGCCCTTAAGTTTGAGTATCTGCATTCCAGGGACCATGTGTCCACTCACTTAATCCCCAAACACCCAGGGCGATACTGATACCTGCTCTGGTGTTCAGGGAGACAGGCTGTGGGAAAGAGAAAGCAAGTAAACACTTCAAAAAAGAAAAGAAACGAACAAATGACTGAATAAAAGTGTGATCTTCAGTTTCTTATCGGCTCCAATGGCTGATGAGTAAGATAGTTGACCTGTTAGTGAATGTTATCCTGTTCTCTTTCTGTGTGCACTCTGTTTCTTTTTCCTGTTGCTGTTTCTGTTGTGTTTTTACTCTAACCTCCTTGTATTTTTCTTCCAGCGGGCGCATTCATTATAAGGATATGTACAGTTTATTGCGAGTTATCGACCCCCCACTGGGCTTAGGAAAGAAATGCCCTCATAGGGTGGCCTGCAAGGTTTGATTTCCACTAAAAACTAATAGCACTTGCTAGCATCCAGAATGGAATGACTCTTGCTTATCTTCAATTTTTTTCTTTTTGTTTCTCTTTTTGAAAACATTCCACCATTTCAATTTGCATTCTGATATGAAAAAGAGAATGTGCAGGACAATGCAGACACTCTCAGATGCATGAAATGTCCCACTTTGAATGAAAATAGCAACAATAGAAGAAACACTTAAAGAAAATAAAAATGCCATCTTTGTTTTTCGCTTGCTAGGCTTAGCTGACATGGTAGCGTGCATTGTTCTGGGGGGGGCAGAAACTGCATTGACATAAAAGTGCCATTATACTGTCATGTTTGCAGTGGAACTTTATGCCTGTTCTATGAACCTTTACATAGAACATCTTAGACGGGTGAGATCGCCAGTCCACCCTCTTTCCTCCTCCTCTTCCCTTCTTTCTTGTCTTCTTTCCTCTTGTCACAGCAGATAAACCAGGCATCATTGTGAGAGACTACGGAACCTCTCTCCTTCACCAGTCTAAACTAGTAACCTTCTTTTTTTTGTTCTGTTCTCCTTCCCCACCTCCTTCTTCTCTTTCCTTTGGATTTTCCCCCTCTTTCCCCCATGCACCTGGTGTGGTCATGCTGTTTTTTGGTTTTTCGGTCATCCCAGTGGCAGGATCAGTTACAGGGATATGTATGACATGCTCAGGCAAATGTCTCCACCATTAGGCCTGGGGAAGAAGTGCCCTGCACGGGTTGCATACAAGGTAGAGGGAACTGACTCCGAGTGGCCACAAGCTGTGTGTCGTACCTGTTGGTGTTTACTTTTTCTTTGTCTCTTTTTTCCCTCTCTTTTTTCTTTTTTGCCCTCCTTTGTTTTCTGATGTGAGGCAAATGCTGTTGTGATTCTTTGGCTTGGGGGGGTTTGTGGTGGGGCATTAAGTGTTAGCTAGGCCAATCCACAGGGAAGCGGGAACGGAAGGACCTTCTCAGCGCTTTTGCACCGCATAATAAAGACACACACACACACACACACACACACACACACACACACACACAAGCACACACACACACATACACAAACACCATCAATCTATATCTAACAATCTATCTATATTTATATATACACACACACACACACACACATTCTTAGACACTCAGAAATGTGCTCATGTGGTCAAGAACATCTAATATCTAAAAGACTTGTATTCTTACTGGAATTATGTGAATGTGTGGAATTATGCATCAGTACATTAAAGCAGGTGTCAGTGCTTTAATGTCAAATTAGATAATGAAAAAGTTATTTCAAGCAAACATTGGAAAGAAAAATATTCCAACGTTTTACAAAATTGTACATCAGTGGAATAGACATGTGCACAAACACCACACACAACACAACTGCACACAACACACATGTTCAGAGACAGGCGTGTGCGTCTGCAGCAGTGGTGGAAAGGTCTAAAGGACTTCAGTTCTCCGAATCCCTCAGTCCTGTGGATGGCACCACCTCAAAATATTTCTGTGTGGACCATCTCTCTCTCTCTCTCTCTCTCTCTCTCTCTCTCTCTCTCTCTGTCTATCTATCTATCTATCTCACACGCACACACACACACACACACACACACACACATACACACCTTACAGGATGGAGGTAAGTCATAGTGACAGGAATATTAAATTTATATTAGACACTTTTGTACTTGGAATCAGTCCAAAATAAATCCCAGCGATAAGAAGAGTTTTGTTCTGATTTTTCTGAATATTGTGGAGTAAGTATAAAGTTTCAAGGCAAAAGTCCAACAGAAATCTTATAAGTCAACAATTTCCACATTATTTCCTCTGTCAATGCAGTTGTACTGTGTTTCTGGCCCCTCCTCTTGGCATTCTGTTTCGCCCTGTGCATGGCCAGCCTCCTGGGACACACCCATCCCCTCTGCCCTCCGCCTCTCTCTCTCTCTCTCTCTCTCTCTCTCTCTCTCTCTCTCTCTCTCTCTCTCACACACACACACACACACACAATCACATACTGAGACCCCATCCACACAACAATGGAATGTTTTTAAACCAGGATTTTTCCACTTTATCCACATCCGCACAGATCTGCAGAAATAAGTGAAAGCTCTGTAGTGTGTACGCCGGCCAAGTAGGCATCAGCGTAATACAAATACAAGCACCATAAAAAGAACAGTATGTACCTGCGTATTACTCAGCCACCTACCCTACGAACCATCGACTTTATTCTGTATATCGACAGCATCCATGTAATAGAGTAAGAGAGACTTTTTACTGCACGTTTGCCCAAACTGTAGCATAATACACTGATTACAAGCCACAGCCTGTTGTATCTTAAGCTAATATCACCAGGCTCTAGACTAATAAATAAACAGGCTACATAAATAGGCTACTCTCTCTCTCTCTCTCTCTCTCTCTCTCTCTCTCTCACAAAAATACCATTTCCACTATTTTTATTGTGTGGACAGGGCCTTACAGTCACACTCACAAACGCACTTACATACAAACAAACACACAACTCACATACTAACATACACCACCCCCCAGCAACCACCCACAGTTTCATCGTCCTATTCTTGTGAGGACCTTCTAATGACATAAAACACCCCCAACACACACATACCTCTTCCCCTTCCTGTGAACGTACTCTTCACACTTTCATTTAACTCTGTATTTAAGGATGCATCCAAACCAATTCTCCATAATTTAATTGGATCCAGTTATAAAAGTGTAGTTTGAAAATCAGCCATAATGCTAATAAGCTGTACATCCAAGTAAGTGCAACTCATAATAATACAAGCATAAACCTCTTTTCACCATTCTCTGGAAGCACATCAGTGTCTAGTTGGAGACTGTGTCCTGCATGTATTCAGTTAGAGAATGGAGGAGAATCTTGATGACTCCTTCATGAAATCTTTCCATCACAGTCACAGCATAATTATTAAATTATGGATTTTGGGTGGAATGCTTCTTTCATCTCTTCTTTCTTCTATTTTGGATCTTTTCTCTCATTTTCTTAAAACTGCTCTAATTTTCCTTCTTTCATATAATATTTACATCATGCAAAATTTTCTTCTTTATTTCTTAGTTTCTTTATTTTGTGCCTGTATTTATCTTACTCCAAATGCAGACATTTTCCCATTTTTACCCTCCATAGTCTGAGTCAAGGAAGCCCCCAGTTATACCTCATGTTACTGTTCAGTAATTCTTCATCTTAGGCACATCACTAATTCAACTGTAAAACTTTATCATAACTGTATCGCTTCATCACATAACGCCAGTCTCCTTAGTGTTTAAAGCTCTGTGCTACTGATCAGAAGGTTTTCTGTTTAAATAGCAGAACCATGGTTTCTGGGTCACTGGACCTTTAGCCTCAACCGTGTCTCATTTCAGTTGTAAGTCTCTTTGGATAAATGTGCCAGTCAAACGAAACATTTTTTAGTTTATTGCATTGTCCTGTGAATGAGCCAGGTGTTGAGTGATGCAGTGAGACCAGTGATTACTAAAGAATTGGAAATCCCCAACAGGAGAGACAGAATGAGATGTTGAACATCTCGCTGTGGCTGGTAGTCAGAGGTAAGAAAGGTTCTCCACATGATAGATGTAAATTAGGGCCCATAAGAGTGTTCTTAAAAGGGCAGTAATGGTAGAAAATCTACTACATATGAGAATAAATATGAGAAGATAAGACTAGTGGAGAGATGTGAGTTGGGTAACCCTAGGAACCAGTTCTCCAGAAGGGAGAGAACATCAAGTTTCAGTTTTAATACATGAACTACAAGATTATCTTCAGCAATGACATTGGGAAATGGCTTTTTAAAGAATTTCATACATAAATACAACTTCCTGTCTCTCTGGCATGTTGTGGAGCATAACACTGACAACATTTAGGGAGACAGGTCTGCTGTCCAGCCCATATGGCATTACTCTTACATAGGAGAATATTAAGCTTACATAAGAAAATATTAAGCTTAAGCATAAGAATTATCTTAAAGAACCATTTATCGTTTCATAAATGTATTATGGGCACATAGATGACTAGAGGAGTTTAGCTGTTTAATTGTAATAGCATGTGCTGATGCCCACTGCACTCAGTCAGTCTGGTGTAATGAACAGAATTATACATTTAGAAGACAGCTTCATTAGATACATTGTGTACGTACCACAGCATATGTTCATAAATTATATTTACCTTTACAGCATTATTAAATATTGACACAAACCCACTCAGGGCTGCTGACTCTTAATGCCTTCATTCATCTGAACCGAGATTCAGACTCAAACCTACAAACTGAAACTTTAAAGAATCTATTCTTTAATCTCTCCAAAACCCTTCAGTGCTTCCTAATCACATCTCTCGATGGTTTTAAGAACAATGATGCTGCCTCTCTTTCTCAGACCATAGGAATGAGGTCCGTTAGTGGAAGTAGATCCACAATTGTTCGGCTCTCACTCATTTTTTCCCTCTTGTAATATATGGACTAGTCCATGACTGTCTTAATGAGCTTTTCCCCTTCACCAGTGGTGGCTGGTCCATTTATATCAGACTGATGACTTTATGACTCTCACTTGCTTGTTATGGGTTTACTGTTAACTTCACTAGATCATAGCCCATATCATCAGTCGAGTAATGACAGCTTGTCCCATGAAAGGTCACAAACCACTGCTACTTCTCATCCTTTTATTTTTCAAGTCTTCACCATTGCTTCTCTAATTTCCTCCTCAATGCTTTCATTCCTGCACACACTTCTCCAGCTCTATTCCTCAGGCACTCAATTCTGTCCCTGTTAAACTAAAGATAGCTGGATCCTCAGTCTTACCATATCCCTTTCCTCACAAAATGACTCAGAATGCCTTTTTTTCATTTCTTTTGTTATTTTCTTTCTGGGAGAATGCTGCTCTGATCTGACCTGCACCCATTTATTTGCACTGAGAGACCAGAGAGTCTGGATCAAGCTGTTTTATTCATCAATCCTCAATGAGAGCCACTACTAAGATGGAACAAGGAGCTAGAACCAACTGAACAATCACTGCTTTCTGTATTGGGCTGCACTGCTGCTTGCTGTGATGCATGTGGATGCATGAGATATTGCATGCTGGTGTGTGTGTGTGTGTGTGTATGTGCACATGTTTATTGGGTTTTGGGGTGTTGGTGTATGTTGCATGCCAAAGGTTGTCCTCTGGAATTGTCACACTCGTCGTACAGACAATCAGATATGCGTATGTATGTATGTGTGTGTGTGTGTGTGTGTGTGTGTATGTGTTCCAGAGCAGAGTGGAATGAAATGAGCACTAAAGCAGCAGGATATGTTCTGTTTTAGTCTGTTCATTCATCCATGGCTCTGACCTCATCTGGTGAAGCTCACTGTGGGAAAGCTCTTTGGCTGACTGTGGAATCACTGAGCCTGTGAGGGTCGAATGCCATGCGTTTTGAAGTGAAGTGCAACCCGAAAGCATGTCCTTATGATTAATTATTAAAAAGAGCTGCTAAACATGAGCAGCCTCTAATTATTGAGGTGTAATAAAAACATCAAATGTGTGTAATGGCTACACTGACACTCTCACAGACATATTGATCTGAAACAAATAAGTTATTTCTTGTGTATCAAAGACTCATACATGACTCAGAAAACCCAGAAAGGGTCTGTTTTACATAGAGTTGAAGGAAGTGCAGAAAGCCATTGAGCCTATCCTACCTCTATTCTGTACCAACTGTCTTCTAGTTTCCTTTCATCATCTCTTACTGATAGGCACACACACATTATTAAACTCCTCCTGGAGGGAAGAATGTTCTCACCCTCCCAAAGACTAACCTGTTCTGATTGGCTCCCTGCAGAGACTCCTACGGATGGATCTGCCAGTTGCAGATGACAACACCGTGCACTTCAACTCCACCCTCATGGCCTTAATCCGCACTGCTCTGGACATCAAGATTGCCAAGGGTGGGGAAGGTTTGCCATCTCTTTTCCCTTCTGTCTTTCTCTCCTCTTGTCTCTCAAGCTTTCCAAACTGAAGCTTTAGGCTGATGTGTCAGTTCACATGTGTTGGTGTCCACTCAGCTGACATTTCAAACACCAAATCAGGAGCCTGTACTGCAGTCTGATCAGACTGTAAAATGTCAGCAGCAGCGTTAAGAACAGTTTAATGATAAGTCTGTCCTGACCATTTGGGAACTTTTGTGTTCAGAACTGAATTTTTATGCATATAAACATAGTGTCTGAATTGTGCATTTGGAGTGAATACACATGTGGATACATCTGCTTGAGTGTATGGGTGTGTTTGTGTATATGAAAGGTGGTTTGTCCCCATTACTGTGTGTTTAGGGGGTGTTGATAAACACCAAATGGATGCTGAGCTGAGAAAAGAGATGATGGCAATTTGGCCCAATCTCTCACAGAAGACTCTGGACCTGTTGGTCACACCTCATAAGGGTAAGTCAGTAAGCCAGAGGTTTGTGTGGCTGGGTTTCTTTCACCCTTTTACCCCTAAGATTGCTTCTCCTCCGCCTGCTCTGCACCCTCTGATGAGCCACGATCTCCAGCATGAACTTTTCCCAATAGAATGCATATGTTCTACACTGACTTTACCCACTCAGATCACACACCACCACAAAACCCACTGTAATGCACATTATAAAAGCATATGGAATCGTTGAAAAGCCATATAAAATACTGATTTCCAGTAGATCAGTGCCACAGTCTGCTTTGTTAAATCAGAAAGCAATCGTTCAAAATAATGAAATATAACAGTTCACTAGATAGTATATGGTTCTGTGCAAAAGTCATACACATTTCTACTTAAAAAAAACTCCAACCTCTCCAAGCCTTTTGTTCCAAGATGTTCACTCTGATCTTGATCTTGTCTTAAAATCAATTTTCCTCTTTGATCATTTTAGAACTTAATTTATTTCTAGGTATAAAAATTTAATTATTCATACATTCTTGAACATGTTCTGGAAGAAGTACATCTTAAAAATGGTCACGCTATGAAACCCAGAACACAGAGCACAGCTTAGATCCCTTTTTTAGACCCCCCAACTGCGTCACATGGCCGGGAATTGGTATGGTTAAACTTATGCATTTTGAAAATATAGTATTCTACTCGCTTCTGACATATTTTATGCTGACACGGTGGAATTGTTACACTTGGGCAGAGCAAGAAAGCAAACTTGTAAAAAGAAAATTTGTCAGCTGTTTCCTGCCACTGAAGACAGTCACTGTGAAAAAAAGTCACTGTGATTTCACTAGATTGGATGTTCTTCTGTAAAGGCGTGGTCTCACCAGGATGACAGGATGGACAATTAATTCATGGTTTTAAATAACAGTATAATTTTTTACTAGATGATCAATGCACACATGACCAGTAATATCTTATTTATCAAAATGAAAACAAAATATTTAAATTGTATGATTTGATTTTACTGATTTTACTGACATTCAAGCTGAAAGAACAGTTCAAGGGATGGCAAAAGAGCATGCATCCTCTTCTAGGAAACTAAAATATCTAGAAAATGTACCTAAAGAATAAAGTAATGCTTTTTATGAATCATATCTGTATACAGGACACCAAAAGGCACCATACAGCGATAGTGTCTCTGCTCTTTTCTTGTTTTTGCTCTTGCCTGCGCTTGTTCACTCTGTTTGTCGCTTGTCTAACCCGTACCTGTTTACTGATGTGCTTTTGGATTATGATTTGTCTTTTTATAAATACTGTTTTACCTGCATTTACATACGCTTCCAGCTACTAAAAAAATAGGGTGTCTGTGACTTTTGCACAGAACTGTACATCCCCAGCTAGTATGCATACCCAACACACACACACACACACACACACACACACACACACACACTTTCTTAAGTCTTAATTTTCACTTATACATTGCAGAAAGTTGTAAATCGTAACCACACCCACATCCCTCTACATGAAGACCCGGTGCTGGCTCTCAGATTTCTGTGCCTCTAATCAGAGGGTGTGTGACTATAGACCAAAACACTATAGATGTCTTTTCACTTCAGGGTTTTTGTTAGTGAATACTGGACATACGGACAGTATCACTGTAAGGAATTAAAGAACATATGATGAAGCTTGTAGAAATAAAAATCCTAACAAGCATGAGATGAAAGTGACTTTGCAGTTTATTCACAAGAATAACAGCCCTACTGCAAAGTCATTTTGATTATTGTGGTTAGTCTGATTTGCTCAAAAGCATGCCAAAAATCTCAGTGCTGAATGCATGGTGCCAGAGCACCTGAGGCATGTGATATTATCATATACTGATGAATACATTAAAGCATGAAATGCTGTAGAGTTTAATGCAGACATTTTTGCTCCCTAATGAGGAGTATAACTTGTTGCACTAAAGGAGCTTTTTTTTTTTTTTTTTTTTTAATAAAAGTATGAACTTGTCTTTAATGCATGTGTTTAAAGTTTAAAGTAAATCTGGTCTTTTAGGACATTTCACGGTTTGGTCCAAACACTTTCCCCTGATCGACTGTTTTTAAGCTTTTCCACATTTTACACTTATCATATTTTAAATCTGTGGGATTTTTATTTTTGGGGATTTTCCTTCTTTCCAGGTAATTGGAAAGTCAGCTTTAGTCCACAAACTACTTACTGTCTGTCATCAAGCAGCCAATCAACTGATTCTCCACAGCCTGCTATTCTAATATTCTTCATTAAAATATTCTCTATGCCACTTTGTGTAGAGTCTAACGTTTAAATATACAGTATTTTAGAACAGAAGATCAGAACGTATGTATGCTTAAGGCATATTAATCTTAATATGTATTAATGACTTGGATGATTCTGATGAACCAGATTCTTAAAAAGTATATTTTAAAGACCCGAGTTAAACAGGTGCATGTTAAACTTTAATTTAAAAACCATTTAGAGCTCTAGAAATTCTTGATGTTCTCTAAAGTTCAGCTTGACATGTTATTGGTGATGTAATAAGAACAGGTTCCAGTATTGGAGCTGTGATGATTGTTGGGATAAACCAGAGTCACATCAATGTCAAAACTAGAGGGGAAAAGCACAAGGTGAAAAATATAAACCCACATACAATACAATGTTAGCTACTGCTTATCTAACTTAAGCTATGCAGAATCAGCTTAGGCTTAAATGAACTTAT
Organism: Doras micropoeus; assembly: GCA_028566355.1. Classification (NCBI taxonomy): domain Eukaryota; kingdom Metazoa; phylum Chordata; class Actinopteri; order Siluriformes; family Doradidae; genus Doras; species Doras micropoeus. The sequence goes on from JAOUQY010000027.1 coordinate 13,804,077, forward strand.
TAGCAATGTGTGATAACTTTATGTTCTTCAGTATTAATTTGTCTCCCTGTTATTTATTTACTCTGCTAAAATAAAGCAGAAACGTCATTGAACTCTGTGAAAAGCGTCTGTAACATCTGCTGACAGAAACAGCCATGAGCCTGCCCCCAAACTGTCAAAACCCCAGTGCAAAAAGTTTACTCAAGCATACAGAGCATCTGAAGGTAATGGATTTGTCACCGGAGGTCTGCATTCAAAACAAGAAGGAAGGAAAAAAACATTACAGAATGAAAAAAGACAGTTCTTCTTCCGTGTTCTCAAGTTTCCCATTTGTGCTCACAGCATTTACACATGGAAAGTGTTTATATTTTTCACCCAGTGTTTTTTGCCCTCTGGTGTTAACACTGAAGTGGTGCCAGACCACTTATACACCAGAGCAAAAACATTTAAATAGCAGCACAGATCCAACTAAAAACTACAAACCCAATTTCCAGAAAAGTTGGGACACTTTCTAAAAATGCAGTAAAATCTTAAATCTGTAATGAGTTAATTCACTTGTAGCTTTATTTAACAGACAAAAGGACAAAGAAAAGATTTTCAATAATGAACTCTATATATAATTCTATTTGTTAAATATAAACACGTTTAGAAATTGATACCTGCAACATGTTAAAAAAATGTAGAAATAGAATGAAGTTCATCACTGAACACTGAACATCTTTCTTTGTCCTTTTGTCTGTTCAATAAGTTTGTTTCTTTATCCATATTGTTCTTTTAGGCTCTTAAGAATCAGCGAATGTGAAATATTGAAGTAAAATCTAAACAGATCTGAAGTTCTTGGTATAATCAAACTGTTAAAAAATATATACATAAATATAAATAATTCATATTATATACAAAAAAAAAGTGAAAGAAAAAGGACAGGTGTATGTTCTGTACACTGTCCACCAAATAATGTGAAACTGCCGACATGTTCAACATTTGATCAGCTGCTTGGTGATGAGTGTCTGCTGAATTATTCACATACCTCACATTCAGCATCAGAAGGTGAAATAGAAACAAAACACACTCAGATTGAGATTTGTGTTTTTGTATACCTGATCTTCATTAGGAAATCAATAAAATGGAAAAAAGAAATGACACGCACAAAAACAATCTGAAAAATGAAGGTATAATATTAAAGAGAAACTGCTTTTAATCAGTTTTTAATCAGTCTGTTTGTGAAAAGACTATATGCTTTCTGTGTGTGTGTGTGTGTGTGTGTGTGTGTGTGTGTGTGTGTATGTGTATGTGTATGTGTGTGTGTGAGAGAGAGAGAGTAGTCATGCACCCCCACCCCCTGCTCAGGGTCCACCTCCCCGTGTCTAATCGTGCAGGATAACTTTCCCTTCTCTCAGCAGCGACAGACCTGACAGTGGGGAAGATTTATGCAGCCATGATGATTATGGAGTACTACAGACAGAGCAAAGCCAAGCGCACTCAGGCTCTCCGAGATGAACAGGTACAGTCCTACACACTGCTTTGCTTCCTTTCTCTCCTGTTGTCTCACTCCTTTTGTCTATACATCACTCATTCTCCAACTTTTTCACTCTTGCTCTGTATAATCACACTCAGTCCAGATAAATTCCGGTTCATTTATACAGTGTTTTAACCACGGATAGTACCGTTAAACAGCTTTAGACAAGTCCAGGTATAGATTTCAGTGGTGGCAAAGAAAAACATTCTACATCCATGAGAGAAATCAGACTGAAGAGGGAACCCATGCTCTTATGGGTGACGCTGGATAGTGTGATTATGAATCATTACTCTTGTACATTTGTATACTGTAGAGAAAGTATTGAAAGTTTTAGTTTTAACTAAGCATATTTATCCACTGTGTAATGACTGGGACTTGAGCATAAACTCTCTGCAACATGTTTTTATCATGTCATTCATGCTGCAGAACTACAACTGCAGGGTCCAAAGTCTTCTCAGTCTTATGCTCCTCATGCCCTTTAGGACAAATATGTCCACTTTTCCTTCTCTTTTCATCTTTAGCTACTGCCTTAACACTGTTACAAATATTCCACCCAACATCGCGCCTCTCTCTTTCAACAGTCCTGCTCCAGGTAGTCCATGGCCTTCCTCTTCTGCTTCACACCTCTAGCGACCATTGCATAGTTGTTTTTTCCCCTCCTATACTATGTACCTTGTGGCCTTGCACAGATCCTCACTAGATATCTTGTTTGGCCAGTGGATTCTTAGGATACTCATCGGGCACTTCCTGTGGAACATGTCCAGCTTGCTGTCTGCCACAGCAACTTTCTACATTTTGGCACCATAAAGCAGAATGCATACCACAAGAACATGAGCTTCATCCTGGTGCTGTATTTAGCAGATATCCATACTGTGACGATGGCATGGAGGGGTTGTAGAAAGTCATTTTCCACTCTTTGCTCTTTTCTCAAGAGTGTTTAACATAAAGCATGACAACAGGGGGAAAGAGAGACTCCACACACAAGAGCTAACTACAACACTACTACACAAAATGGCGGAGGCAGAAAAAAGACCCCCGAAAACCCATATGCATGCTGGGAGATGACCCTGACTCCTCCCAGCTCTCACGCAGCAGCCGGTCATCTCCAGCCCCTGTGGCGGGTCACCAAGACACTGTCATACAGCTATTGCAAACCTCCTCTAGATGTCCTCTTGTCGCTTTTCTTCCTTGTTCAGCAGCAGCAATCTGAGAAACACTCCACATCTTCCACTTTTGTTACTTTAGTGTCTCCGGGGTCCGATATTTTTTTATAAGACCAGCCTGCTTTACCACCCCATTGACTCTTTTCCTGTATATGACTGAACCTACTGTATAGGAGCACAGTATCATTGACATAGTCAAGGTCTCCTAGAACCATAATGAATTTCTATCTGATTCCCCTGTGTTTGATGAGGGTGTTCTCCATTCAACCACAGTGTCAATGATGGATCCAGTTATCACACACCCTTGCTTTATGCTGCTTATAATACCAGAATGTTATCATACTCATACTATCCAACCAACTCTCAATGTCTGTGATTCTGAATACAGAGGGCTTGCTGTTCTATGCATTGCTCTGTGTTATTCCACTTTCTTAGGCTATTCTAATGCTTTCCAAATTCTCAGTCTGCCACCAGGGATTTTTTTCTGTTTGTTGTACAATAACTCTTTCATGTATATGTTGTAAGGCATTTATTTTTGCATTGTGACATCACTTAATGGAAATAGTAAGAAAGTTACAGGGTTATGGCTTAACCACTCAGAGCTGATACAGAATTAGGTAATACGCTCAGTGTGTCATGTTTAATCTCCATACAAACGTCTCATGACTCCTTTTAATGAATCATGACATAATATTCTTTAAGAAATGTAGTCTCATATCTTTACATTTGCTTTCAATATATGATGTAATACAGTTTTATAGGAATATATTTTTATTTTTCTATATCTATATAAAACCAGAGGGTTATCAACACTAATGTTTTGTTGTTGCTGTTGAGGATTTCTATGATGTTTTCCTTTACTTGACATGGGAAAATATGCCATTAATTTAAATAATTAAATAAAATTTGTTTGAGGTATGTTTCACAAAGGCAGAATGTTCAGCTATTCACAAAAACTATTTGGTGCCATGTCTGTGATTTTTAAAAAAAGTTTCTATGAAAAAAAAACCTGAGTGAGCATCCTCTGAATGTGATGATTCCATAATTTTGCCAAGGGTTGTAAAAAGGACAAGGACAAAAATTGCCACTTAAAAATATAAGACAGTATGAGATGTGTCCAGAAAGTAATGAGAATGAAGTTACACATGGGGATGGTGGTTGAAGGTCAGTCAGTGGGATCTCAGATAAACAGTAGGACCCATTTCAGTTACATTTTACACTGCACAATGCCCAGATATTTGTTTTTGTGAAACTCTGCTGAAGTGCCTCGTTACTGGAACAATGCTCGCAAGTTTGGACTTCCACATCCACCCCACAGCCCCAACTTCCACATCCACCCCACAGCCCCGACTTGGCTCCATGTGATTTCTTCTTGTTCCCCAAGATTAAAACACATCCCCATGTGTAAGCTGTGTGGAGAGCAGGGAATTTCATTCTCATTACTTTCCAGACAGACATGTTGGAAATATGCTATTTAATAATAGTTTCAGTACTAATATCTGCTAATACTTACTTAATTGTTAATATGTTATGTAGCATGTTAAATATTATCTCATCCCTTTCACTTATAATGCACAGAGAGAAATGTCAAGCCCATGCATATGTGTCTTTAAACTGCTTTAAACAACGAAAGCAACAACATGTGGAATGCAACCAGACATGCTCAAGCATTGGAATTTCTCATCTCATTTCTCAACCTCTGATGTTTTAAGCGGATGATATGAAGCATTGGTGCATGCATATGTGCATATGAGGTCTTGCAACTAATTTCCTGTGCTAGCCACTGATACTGATTCATAATCACACTTCATATTTCTCTTCTTATGATCTTATGGCTGTATTCAGAGTTCAGTATTTAAGAAAGCAAATATATTTCATGATGTATATTTTTATACATGTGATAACTGGGCACACAGTTTAATGCAGCCATGAGGTTCTGAATCAAGGCCATGAAATTATAGTGTGTGCATGGGAAAGTTTTTTTTTTTAAATCCTGCATAGTAATAAAATACTGCCATTCTTTTAGTTGAGCTGCCTTTGGCTATGGAGAACTTTCCCTGATTAAGTTGTTGTCTCCTCTGTGGAAAAAAACTTGATGTGATTAATTATTTTTATGACATTCCATCGACCCCCCAAATCTCAGAGCAACATCCTTCAACTTCTGAACAGAGTTTAAGTCTGTAGTCAGGTGTGAGCTCTGAACCCTGTGTGTAATATCAGGATTAAATCCTCACAGTGATTAACTCTGAATACAGCACCTAATCTGCAGATCAGGTTATCTCCTCCCAGCCAGTAAAATGTTTCTGTTCTGATTACAGACCCCATGTTTGTATTGTGTATGCTTTGCTGGCTTAAACTCACACACATTTTTAAAGCATCTCATGTTTATCTCTGACTGTTTCCTAAACATCAGGGTTTAATTCCGAATGGATGAAACCAGTTAGTTGCTCGAGTTAAATGCTTGGTGTTAGTTGCTCATGTTGGGTGACAGTTTTCGCATGGTGGCTGCAGTCATCATTTACACGGAATATAAAACTTAATGAACCCCAGAGCTAATTAAGCCTTTGTATTATGTGAAGTTATGTTACTGGCTAAATGGAAATATTTATAAACAAGTTAGTTATCAGCTACTAACTGCACATATACACATATGCAGCATATTATCTCAATCAGGACTTTGCTAAACTTTTTTTAAGACAAGGACACACACACAGGTGTAAAATCTTATTTGTTAGATTAATTACTTATTTGTATTTCTAAACTTTCCACTCTGAGAACCAAATACATTTTCCAAACATCTTGTAACCACAAGTTCAGTTACATAAAGTTGACATTAGGCGTCTTTTCTCCAACTGGATGCGAACAGATTTATTCATAAATTCTTTGACTGAGTGTTTGTAAGAAATTTGATATTTATGAAAATCTGTAAAATTTGGAAAAAAGTTCATATTCTACTTCTGAGTGTGTGTAAAGTAGCGCATAAGAACAGTAAATACTGTTAACCTCAACCCGATTGAAATGATGTAAATTCCACGGCTTACTTTTATATCTGCACTTTTATATCTGGAAGATGCTATGAAGTTTAACTATGATGCTATGAAGTTTAGTGTTTGTTTTGTTTACAGCATTTAGCAGATTTATCCAGAGACTTTGGAGCTTTGAAGTCAAAAACACATCCTCATGCTAGCTCACTAAGGTCAGGGACTAAGGGTGTTTTCTTGCACTAAGTGCAAGGTTCAAGCACTTCAGGTTCTCTTCACCCTTTGACAGTGTATTTACACCCTCATGGCCGCTTGTAAGAATAACAGTACTGGTGGACAATAATAATTTTAACGTAATAAGTTTAATAAAATATTTTAAATAAACAATTCTAGTTATTATTTA
>JAOUQY010000027.1:13822757-13835840 GCA_028566355.1 Doras micropoeus
AGCATGAGGAGGAGGTGCCAGGCTGTTGTGGCTGTGTATGGTTCTTCCACACGCTACTGAGGCTCCTGTTTGTTAAAGGAATAAATTGTTAAATTGCCAATATGTCTTGTTTCTTCAAACTTCAAACGAGTCAATGGCAGAATAAGCTGTTTGGCAATGGCAGAGAAGATTTGGCACAATTTTTCTCAGCTCTACTGCTCATCCCATGAATATGAAGATTATGGGATTAATGTTCCTTACAAATTTGGCACCATTTAAAAGGGAAATTAACAGTCTTTCCAACGGTGTAAGAGTAATTGCCAAGAAACATTGTTACAACAAAGAAATAATCTACCAAACACACATTTCCTTACTTTTTGTGCTATGCTTTTTTATGGATGTTATTTGATTTAAAAACTGTTCTTTTCTTCCCTTTGTACAATGTTTTCATATCATTCAACACCATTCTCAGTAAAGCCATGCGCCATAGTGACTGTCATGCTGTTCATTTATGCAGCACTCACACACATTCAGTAGCACACAGGAAGTGTATGTGGAAGGAGTAAATTTTATACCTCAGCAGTGTTGGCTTCTTTCATTCTGTTTTCTTTTCATTTTAAAATACATTTCCAATTAACTCTGGCCTCCACCTAAAGTTAAACACCAGTGCCTTTCCCTGTAATCTCTCTCCACTGCTCCACTGTGTGTGTCTGTGTGTCTGTGTGTGTGTGTGTATGTGTGTATGTGTGTGTGTGTGTGTGTCTCTGTGTGTGTGTTCACGTTCTGTCATATCTCCATGGTACTTGTGAGAGATTTGGTATGTAAGTTTAGAGGTTTGGTGTGTAAGTGTAGATGTGATCACTGTATCCGCAGTAATTTAATGTAAACACAGTTTCCTGTTCTGTATCATGTTGTGTTTAATTTTGTTGATGTGAACATTAGTGTCTCTAACACTGGTCTGTGTGTATGTGTTACTGTGGTAAGTGTCTCTCCCTTTTACAACTGCTTCTGTTTCTAACTCATGTCTCTCTCTCTCTCTCTCTCTCTCTCTCTCTCTCTCTTCCCTTCACTCCCTTTTGTTTACTCCTTCCCTTTGTTCTTGAATGTAATCCTTCACTATAATCTTGCATCTCTCTGTTCTTGGTCTGGTCACTGCCTGCATTTGTGTGTGTGTGTGTGTGTGTGTGTCTGTGTGTGTGTGTGTTGCCAATGTGGCTTTGTGTGCTTATGGCTTTAGCTACAGCCCAGGAGGAGAGGAAAGCATCGAGGGAATAACCTCAGTGTAGGTTCTCTAATTCTCTAATCTGAATAACTTCAGAGAGAGAGAGAGAGAGAGAGAGAGAGAGAGAGAGAGAGACCCCCTCAGATTCTGCTTTCATCTTCCATATATCAGATGTCTGTGTTGAAGCCTTTATATTTCTGTCTGCTGGCCTGCCTGCTTGTCTGTCTGTCCGTCCGTCCGTCTGCCTGTAGCTTGCCTGTCTGTGACTGTCCAGCATGTGCTCATAATCGGTTAAATGATAAACCCCAGTATTCACTGTGCACAGTATTATCACTAACAATTTATTTCTCACTATCAATGCATTGTATAAGCATAAATCCTTAAACATTATTCTTGACTATTATTCTATAATAGGGCTTTGACTTTCATAACTAAGCTAGGGTTAGTTACTTCTCGTTTTACTATTCACCACGCCTGTCCCATTTGTAAGGAGACCCATTTACAGGTAGCATCAGTCTCTTTTGTCCTGGCCAAAGCAGAGTTCATGATATTCATTGAATGAGATTTATTTTTAAAGAATTTAATCAAGTGCAAAAAAAAGTGAATCCTAAAAAAGAAACATAAAATAATGTATTATTACGGTGACTCGGTGGGTAGCACCGTCGCCTCATAGCAAGAAGGTCCCGGGTTCAATCACCGGGTGGGGCGGTCTGGGTCCTTTCTGTGTGGAGCCTGCATGTCCTCCCCGTGTCCGCGTGGGTTTACTCCGACAGTCCAAAGACATGCACGTTAGGGTGATTGGCATCTCCAAAGTGGCCCTAGTGTGTGATTGTGTGTGCCCTATGATGTATTGGTGCCCTGTCTAGGGTTGTTCCTGCCTTGCGCCCTATGCCTCCGGCTAGGCACCGGCTCTCCCATCACCCTGAAATAGGAATAAGCAGCCAAGAAAATGAATGAATGAATGATGAATTTATTATTGTATATAATTTTTTTTTACTATTTATCATGAACGCATATTATTTTTTTCAATCACATCACATGCAGTATGTTTAATGTGTTTAATTTTAATTAATAAATTATAAATGTAGATAGATAGATTTCCTCCCTTGAGATAATTTTCCAGGCCCTTTACTGCAGCCGCCTTCAGTTGCTGCTGGTTTGTGAGTCTTTCTGCTTTCAGTTTTGTCTTCAGAAAATGAAAAGCAGCTCAGTTGGGTTGAGTTCAGGTGAGTGAATCTGACATTTAAGAACAATCTCTTGGATTGCTTTTGCAGTATGTTTTGGGTCATTATCCATCTGCACTGTGACGCTCTGTCTTGTCAGTTTGACAGCATTTGACTGAATCTGAGCAGAAAGTAAAGCTTTCAGCAGCCCCATCATCAATACACAGCAGTGATGCAGTTCCTCTGGCAGCCCTACATGCCTTTGCCATAACACTGACAGATGATGTGGTGATGATGCTTTGGATCATGAGCCCTTTCTTTCCTTCTCTATACTCTTCTCTTCATTTCATTCTGGTATAAGTTAATATTGATTTCATCTCTCCAAACAATCTTGTTCCAGAACTGGACAGGCTTATTTCAGAGGTTTTTAGTCTAATCTGGCCTTTCTGTTCTTGAGTGTTAAAAGTGGTTTTCATGTTGAGGTGAACCCTCTGTATTTACATTCATCAAGGTGTCTCTTGGTTGTAGACTCTGACAGTGATACTCCTTCCTCCTCCAGAGTCTTCTTGCCTTGGCTAGATGTTGTGAAGTTTTTATTCACCAAGGAAAGAATTGTGGTCATCCACTTTAATTGCTTTCCATGGCCTTTCAGGCATTTTGGTGTGTCTGAGTTTGCCAGTGCATTCCTTTTTTGTAAGAATGTATCAAATAGTTGATTTTCCACTTTTCTGCTATCTCTGTGATTGGTCTGTTTTTTTTTGCCTAAAGATGACCTCCTTCACGTTGCACGTAAAGACACCTCTTTAGACCACATATTGAGAGTTCCCATGAACTCTTGTCTCATCGTTGGACCTTTTCGTCTCTCGCACCTCAACATAACATCCTTTGAATTCCATGCGGTCATCGTGATCTCTCCAATAAACTTGATTATAATTGTCATCAACTGTCTCCCTGAGGCCCTTGAGGATTTCTTGGATGAAATGGACACACTCATCAGCCACTTCCGCACCAACAACACTCCTCTCATGATCCTTGGTGACTTCATCTTCCTCTCAGACAGACTGGAGTCATTGTGCCTCCCTTCCCTTCTACAGTCCTTCTCCCTGAGCCTGAACACCTCTCCTTCTACACACAAGGGAGGAAATACCCTAGGCCTTTTCTTCAGTTGCCCAAATCCAACTGGAGCCATCGATGTCACGCCACTCCATGTCTCTGATCATCATCTGATATCCTTCACACTTCCCCTTCAACAACATGTGATTACCTATTTAATTCTCGCAGGAATATCCAGACCATCTCACCTTCATCTATAGCCTCCCACACACTCTAATTTCTCCCAGACCTGGACACCTTTTCCACACTACCAGTCGACCTCGTCACAGTCTTTTTTACTTACTTCACTCTCCTTCTCCATAGACATCTTCTGCCCCACAATGTCTACACCCAAGTAGCCCTGTTGTCCTGCTCCATGGCTAACAGATGTATTGTGCAGCCATCATAGGGAGCTTACAGCAGCAGAAAGGAAGTGGAAGAAATCACAACTCAATAAAGATCTGACCTCCTACTGTGATCTTCTCTCCAAATTCTCAACTGATGTGACCTCATCAAAAACGGATTTCTACAAAGATAAGATTGAGAACTCATTACACAATCCTCAAAAGCTCCATAACATCTTCACCTCTCCACTCAACCCACCAATTCCTCCTCCTCCATCATCCGTAACAGCGGAAGACTTTGCAACCTTCTATGGACACAAGATTGAAGATATCTACCAGACCTTCACCTGACCTAATCACAGACCTACTCCTCATCCTCACACTCCACATCCACAGACTCCCTCCGCCACCACACTGGTACAGTTTACCACCATGACATCAGAGGACATTCTGCAATTAACACAGTCATCCAATCTTACAATCTGTCAGCTAGACCCAGTCCCATCTACACTGCTCCAGACTATGTCACCTGACCTCCTGCCCTACATAACTACCATCATCAATGCCTCCATAAGCTCTGGACTTGTCCCTTCAGCTATGAAAAGAGCAACGATCACTCCAATCTTGAAAAAACCCACGCTAGACTCCTCTGTCATGAGTAACTACAGACTGGTATCTCTTTTCTTTCTAAAATCTTGGAAAGCACTGTTTATAACCAACTGTCTCTCTATTTGTCAGACAACAATCTCCAAGATTCTAACTAGTCTGGCTTCAAACCATCACACTCTACAGAGACGGCCCACCTCGCAGTTACGCAGAAACTCCAGGCTGTAGATCAGAGAAACTCTCATCTGTCCTCATCCTCCTCAACCTCTTGGCAGCATTTGACATGGTCAGCCACAGCATTCTCGTGTCTTGTCTCTCTAGTCTCCCTATCCAGGGAACAGCATGGCAATGGTTTGCCTCTTACCTAGAAAACTGGACTTACCAGGTAACATGGAGAGGATCCACTTCAGCTCCACGCAGACTCTCCACTGGTGTCCCACAAGGTTCAATACTCGGTCCTCTCTACGCTATCTCTGGGAAAAGTCATAGCTTCTCATGGGTTCTCTTACCACTTTCACGCTGATGACACCCAACTTATCTTCTCTTTTCCTCCCTCAGACACCAACATCGCGGCTCATATTTCAGCTTGCCTGACTGACATCTCCTCCTCGATGACTGTTCACCAACTCACACTTAACCCTGACAAAACTGAATTCCTGTTCATTTCTGGCGACCCACTACCAAAACATGACTTGACTCTCTCTGAACAACACACCTCTACTACTCTCCGCAACAGCTTGCAAGCTCAGTGTGATGATCAACAACAAACTGTCCTTCACTGCCCACACCACAACCCTGACTTGCTCATGCCGATACCTCCTTTACAACATTATAAGGATCTGACCATTTCTCACCACTCAAGCCACACAAATACTTGTTCAATCACTGGTCTTTTCCAAACTGGACTACTGTAACTCACACCTTTCAGGTCTCCCTCAGAACTCTATCCGACCACTACAGCTCATCCAGAACGCAGCTGCACGTCTTGTCTTCAACCTCCCCAAACTTTCTCACACTATCCCCTTACTCCGCTCCCTCCACTGGCTTCCAATAGCCGCCCGCATCCAGTTCAAAACCCTGACCCTCGCCTACAAGACAAAAACTGGACCTGCACCCACATACCTCAAAGCACTTATCACCCCTCGCACTGCACCTTGCTTCCTTCGGTCCTCCAGCACTGCCTGACTGGTTCCACCATCTACCAAGGGCAAACACTCCTCACAACTTTTCTCCATTTTGGCACCGAGGTGGTGGAATGAGCTTCCTCTAAGTGTCAGAACAGCCAAATCTCTTTCTGTCTTTAAAGGACATCTTAAAACTTTTATTTTCCACAGATACCCTTAAATATTTTGTGTATTACTGTACAACATGACTTTTTCATTCAAAATAATATAATAGTATTACAAGTGTTACTTGTGAAACATTAAGGTAATGTTTATTAAGTTTAGGAAGTATTACAGCAAGACATTGTGGTGGCAGCATCATTTTATGGGGCTGCTTCTATACAGGTAGGACAGGGGCTATAGTCAAAATAGAGGGAATCATGGATGGCTGCAGATACCTATCTTTTTCCACAAAGTCTTCAGGCCTCCAGACAGCTACATATGAAGAATAATTTTACCTTCTGGTGGTACATTGGTGCAGTGTGTGAATGTGTCTGTGTGCCTGCCCTGTAATTGACTGGCAACCTATTCAGGGTGTTTCCTTCCTCCCAGTGAGTGGGCTCCAATGAATAGGCTCCAATCTGTAGAATGACTTGAAGGGGCTGATTAAAAGGAGATCTAGAGTAAGAGCCCCTCACAATCTGATGGATCTGGAGCATTTTTGCAAGGAAGAGTGGAATAAATTGGCCAAATCAAGATGTGATAAGTTAGTAAACTCTTATTGGAAAAGATTAATCTTGGTTTCATGTTTTTCATTCATTTTTTTACATGACAAAAACCTGCAAGTCTAAAAGGGACACATGTTTCCGCACATGCAAGCAGGCTCATTTTGTTCACATAGAATGGTCTTTATAGATTCTTGATATTTTCTGTTCTGGATGCATGGCATGACCTCTCTCCTGCTGTTAGTTTTTATTCAGCTGTGTGAACATTCTGGAGAATGCATGGTCAATGAGGGGCTGCTATGATTTCCTTAAACTGTATATGTATTGTGCAGTCTTGTATGCACACACACACACACACACACACACACACACACACACAGATTTTTCTTTCTATACTTATGAGGACTTTCCACTGACACAATACTTATTGCAGCTGATTACCCCAAACCCTAACCCTAACCTCAGCAATGAAAATATTTTTTTGGCTTTTTTGGGGGGGTATTTTTTTGTTAAAACCTACAGCAAAACCAATTTTCCTTATGGGGACTAGCAAAATGTCCCCACAAGGTCAAAAATATCAGATATCCCTACCCAAAATGTCCCCACAAACCTTTAAAACCATGGTACACACACACAACACAAATATAAAAGCATATACTGTATATGTTCTATATAGAAAGTATAGCTCTTCCTCCCCAGCTTCACTTGGCTTGTTGGACATACGGCAGTATCACTCTGTATCTTGTCATTTTCTTTCCTGCTTCCTTCACAGACTATAACAGACAACAGCCCTATGAAGCGGTCAGCCTCATCACTTGGTCATGGCCGTTTGGGGCAGGTGCCACGGGCCGATGATTATGCCATGGACCGTGTGATGCCAGAGGAAGTACCAAGGCATGGACACCGCCGCCGAGATCGCAGCCACCGAGCCTCTGAGAGATCTCTCAGCCGCTACACTGATGCTGACACAGGTCAGGAAGACAGGACTGTTGGGGATTTTAGGGATGATGATGTGGTACCACAGCAGTTGTGGTAGTGATGGTGGTGGTGATGTTGATGATTATGATAATGAACTCTTTGATCCCTTAGCCATTAAACTGATTGTGAAAACGGTCAGAGTTCAGTAGTAGCTGAAAACTGCTTGACCAGGAATTTCATAGGAATCATGAAGTCCATAATTATAGGGAAGAGGGCAATTAGCACTTTTAAAGCCAGGTGATTCAGTCAAGCCACAGGACCATACTGATTATACTGAACTATTTTAGAGTGGCAATTTCAGGGATCTCACAGAAACCCTCATGATCAAACATGAATTGAGAGCAAAACAAAAATGGAAGCTGCTGGTTGCATTTGTGTGTGCTATGTTTTATACACGAAAGACATAATATAAGAAAATAAATACTGTCATGGCTGTGAAGATGGAAACAGTTTTATTATTAGTTTCAGTTTGGGCTAGTGTAAGCTATTGCAGTAAGCTAGAGTTATTGTTATTTTGACATGTGTTATTTGTACACAAATATCAATATTAAACACCATTTAAACACCATCAAAGTTTAAACACCATTGTTAATTGTACACAAGGTTCTAAACAAGTATGCAATATCTGTTGGTGGAGCTTCCTGGTCAGCCCACTCTCATTAGCTATTGTGGGTTTCTCAATATTCCATTGCTGTTCCTTGCACACTACAGGATTTCAAGTCATGGTAGCCGCAGTGGTAGCTCAGTGGTTAAGACATTGGACTGCTGATGAGTTCAAATACCAGCACCACCAAGCTGCCACTGCTGGGCCCCTGAGCAAGGCCCTTAACCCTCAACTGCTCAGTTGTATAAATGTGACAAATGTAAGTCACTATGGATAAGGGCGTCTTCCAAAATGTAAATATAAATATCAAACATGTTTCAAATCAAGGAGGCTCCAATCAAGTTGGTATCATTAAATTTATTTCTGTAAACCTCTCACACTACAGGATCTTTTGGGCAGATAATCATTTCCGATCAGGCTTGAATCAGGCTGTGCTCCTGCGATTGTTGGCTAAATTTTATTATACTGGATATTGGCAAAACTGGCAGGATTGTTTTCTAGTGTGGGGCCAGCATAGGTGTTCAGGTGCACTGCTGTATGTCATGGTTATTTCATGTATGTCAGAGGATACATGTCCTAACTTGGGAGGGAATAGACAAATGTCCTATAAACTGTCTGTCTGCCTAATATGTTGAGCAGGATGTCATTGGTTAATGAGCGAAACACATTGCATTAATCAGACCATATGCTGTAATCAGATTGTTGTAGTGGCTCGCTGTGGTACTCAGTGGCCATTTTTCCATTTATAACCTTTGTGGAGGCATATGAAATGCTATGTGCTATGAGCCTTTTCTTTGTTTATTAGGTATTTCATCAGTAAATGCTGAAGCTGACTTTGTTGTAGGTCTTGGCACAGATCTGAGCACCACCACGCAGTCAGGCGAAATGCCACCCAAAGAGAAAGAGCGTGAACGTGGCCGTGCCAAAGAGCGGCGCCACCACCACCACCACCACCACCATCATCATCACAGCTCAGTGGAGAAGGAGCACTATACCCCTGAGAGAGAGCGAGGAGACTATGGGCACCGGCAGCGCCGCTGGTCCCGGTCACCCAGTGAGGGCCGAGAGTGCCTCACTCACCGACAGGTGGGCTTGCATGAAAATCACATGCTTTCCTTGCTCCACAGCGAATCCATCTATACTGATGGATTTAGAAGCTCCCTTTGCACTGTGCTGTGTTTTTTTTCCCACTGTCCACTGGAACATGTGTATGTTTGTAGTAGAGGACTGTAGGATTATGCCAGACAGGAAGAGCCTGAAATTAGGATGTAAAAAGTCCATTTATCATAAACTTCTCAAAGCTTATTCTGTAAAAAAAAGATGACATGATGACTGGTTCTAGTTCTTTTTCATCGTTCCAATGGAATTCAACTCCTCTTCATTTGTTTTCTCCTGTTTTGGTCTCTTTTTTGTCTTTGTCCTCTATGTAATATGTTGCTTCTCAACACTGGATCATTTCTTTTTTCATCATTTTGCATTTGCCCACACCACTGTCCTGCTTCTCTGTGTGTTCTTTTACTTTTCCACAACTGTACCCTCCTTACTGTTGTTGTGTCGGTGTCTTCTCTCTCCCTCCCTCTTCCTCTCTCTCTTCCGCTCTTGTTTTGTGGATAAATTTTGTCGTTCTTTTTTGTTTTATTTGCCTTGTCCCATTTTCATGTAGGGCAGTAGTTCGGTGAGCGGCAGCCCCGTGCCCTCAACATCTGGGACGAGCACGCCTCGGAGAGGTCGACGGCAACTGCCCCAGACACCCGCCACCCCGCGCCCACACGTCACCTACTCACCTGTTGTCCGTAAACCAGTTGGAACATCACCTTCCGGTCCACAGAGCCGCCTACCCACCCCAACCCAGAGGCGCTTCTCTCCACCTGTGCCTGAACCACCTGTACCCCCTCATCATGGCTCTGGCCGCCGTGCCCGATGGTGCCCAGGTTCGTCTGAAAGTGCACCAGGCGATGGCTTTTATGATTTTGAACGATGCGAACCACCGGCTTACGAGCCCAACCCAGGACAGGGCAACCCACACCCACATAACCCACCACCACACCCCCGTTCCCCTAGGACTGCACGCCCCCCTGGTGCTCGTCGCATGCCTAATGGGTACCGTTCCTCCTCACCCTCGCCACAGCGACATGCACTCCCTCACAGTGCACCTCACAAGCCTCCACATCCCAGAGGGCCCAGGAAAGGGTTGCATGAACCTTACAGTGAGACAGATGAGGATGACTGGTGCTAGCCTCTGGGACAGGGGAGGGAGGGAGCAAGGACACAAGAAAGGAAGAGATCACTGCTGGAATGAGACACAGTCAGAGACTCAATGTTCTGACATGCAAGGCAGTTTTGTCTTGGATTCTGGAAGCCTCTGATGAAATGGAGGGACTAATGACAATAAGGGCAGATTAAATTGTTTTGGGAATGTCACAGAAATGAGACATCACTAGAGGCAGGAGAGAGGCAGTTCCCTGAGTATCCCTGCCCTAGGGCTAACACCAGGAAGGATGTTGGTGCTAGCCATTGGGGAGAGGTGTGGGAGGTGGAGAGGATCAAATGTCAGGGTTAGGGAAGATGCCAGCAGTTGCTCAAACTTGACCGAGCTGCAGGCAAGAGTCATTGCAGGAAAGGCAGTGACACCGTTAAGTGTGCATGTTCAAGAGAAAGCACAGCAGAAGTGAGCTGGAAGGCTCAGGGGGAAATCCAGGCATGCTTCCCTTCTTTTCATTATGTTCCCTTTATCTTTTTCTCTACTGCCTGCTGTTTTCTTGCACATGACTGGATGTCAAAGTGATCAGAAAGAGGAGCTGGTTTGGGATGGGGCATAAGAAAATCTGAAAAATTATAAATAATGCTTTCTAAGGAAAATGAACATGCAGACTTCTATGACTGACAAGAGGAATGTCTGTTTTTTGGATCTGTATCTTCTGCAGACTAATGAAAAAAGCCACAGATGTGGTGAACAGACCTCAGAAAAGTTGATAAGTTCACAATCTAAACACTGAGATTAACCACTCGCTTTCCTCAACTTGACTGGAGCACCGTCTATTGCAAAAATCCACCCACATTTTGGGTAATATTGATGAGTTTTATCATCTGTGTTTACTGTTAATAATTATTTCCGTGAGGGTGAGGAGGCCACCGGCCCTGTGTGTGTGTGTGTGTGTGTGTGTGTGTGTGTGTGTGTGTGTGTGTCTGTGAGAGAGAGAGAGGGAGAGATGGTTTTGCTTAAATGCTAGGTTTGGTCTGGGGCGCACACACCCTGACTGTATTTTGGAATCCAGGCCCTCACAGCTCCTGACCCTTAAAACTTGAGTGAGAAGAAACACAAATGAAAAGAGGGGATGAAAAAATGAACCAGTCTTCACTCTTCCTTCTTCTCCTTCTTCTCCTTCTTCTTCTCCTTCTTCTTCTTCTTCTTCTTCTTCTTCTTGTTAGAGACATTGAAGCTTGAATCTTCTGTTGCATTGCTCAGCTTTGTTTGAACTCTTAGGATAAAAAAATCCCTTGCATGACTGAAACAACAACAAAAAAATGTACAAGGAAACTTGGAATGAATTGGGGTGGGGTGAATGTTCTTGGTCCTTTCATTGTCTGTAAAGTTCTCTCTCCTTTCCTTGGCTTCTGCCCTTCACTCCTCTCTGAAACTGTCCCTCACACTTTTAGGGATGGCACAAAGGGGACAAGAGGCCAACATGCTCCACTTTGAAATCTTCTGCTTTCTTACTACAGTGAAGTGGGATAGAGTCCCGCTAGAGTTTTCTAATAGATTTGTTGCCACATGGCCAGTGTGGCTACCAAAAGGATTATAATTAAGACTGAAAACACATTAAAATTAGTAGATTATTATTGAATTAATAGCACAAATATTTTGGAGATAAAAAGCATTTTGTAACATTGTTTTGCATTCATCTTAAAATGTATTAATAATTTGCTCACCACCATAATAAATTCAGACATTTAAACACACACACAGTCTGTTTATACACTTGGACTCTTTTCCTCTTACTCCAGTCTTCCAAGGTGTGATGGCATGAGAAGGGAGTGGAGGAGGTGAGAAGAGAGAGAACCTTTTCATCTTTCTAGTAGATTTGTTGTTGATGATGATACCTCCAGAACATAAGGTCACAATGATGATGACTTTGATTTCATTTTGTTTTTTGACTCAGCTGTGCTCTTTGTATTGCCATGTTTGTTTTGGTGTGGTTCTGTTCACATGGTATGTGGAGCTCTGTAGCAGTGATGCATTCTGGGCCATGGTGTCTCACCTTTGACCTCCAGCTAACCTAATCTGCATTGGTTTCTTCTTTAATATACACAGATGTCCCTTAATCATAAACAGTAAAAACACATACTGTCTTAAATGTTAAAAAAATACTCCTATTTTCTGGTATAAAAAAGCATAATATATGTATATTGTGAAGTAATACAGGTGTACATAATTAAGATTTAATTAACCTGAGCTCAAATCTACTGGCCCATCTTTTTTTTTTATTATTACGGTTACATTAATGGACCACATGTATAAAATCAGAGAATAAGACAGAATGGAAAAGCCCTGATGTGCAATGTTGAGTTCAGGAGTTTGGCCTTTTTTGCATACATGAGATCAGTTCCTTCATTTAGATTTACTCTCCAGTTTAGATTATGTCCACTAGGGATGCTATGTGTTAGAATAGTATGATGTGGCTCTATGTTTGAGAAATGAACAGAGCTCCACTACCTCCAGCGGACTTGTAGATGGCACTGTGCTCCACAGTATGAGTCTGTAGACCTGACTCATTGTCACACTTTTTATGTTCCATATTTATGTCAATGATCTGTGGATGTAGGATTTATGTTGTGCACCAGGCTGTATTCGGGACATGTGACACAGCCAGTCAGACTGCACAGGAACACAGGAATATGTAACACAGCCTATCAAATTGCATGGGTTGAAACAATGACCGGGACTCTTCTGCCAAAACCTCTGTGTCCCACTGATCTTTGTGTCCTGGTGGATCAAATGTAATCAATATTTCCCACTTATTCTCAAAACTCCTGACTTTAATCATACAAAAATCACTGCCAAAAAATCGTTCTGAAGCACACAGTCATCATTGTATATGTAGCATTTAATACTAACATGCATAACACATTGTGTTTGTTTGTTTGTGTGTGTGTGTGTGTGTGTGTGTGTGTGTGTGTGTGAATGTGTGTGCAAGAGGGACACAGAGTGAAAGAGAGCCATATAGAACCCTTTTTTACACACACACACACACACACAAAACACACAC
>JAOUQY010000027.1:13861135-13871578 GCA_028566355.1 Doras micropoeus
CCCGTAACTGCTCAGTTGTATAAATGAGATAAATGTAAGTCACTCTGGATAAGGGTGTCTGCCAAATGCCATAAATGAAAATGTAAAGAGACAGGCAAACAGGACTTTTTAGACAGAGTGAGAAGGGTGCTGTTGTGTTTAATTATTGTGGTATTTTGACCAAAGCATGTCAGAGACACTTTATTAAAAGCCTAGGGAACTGTGTTAACTTATGGAAAAGGTGTAGAATATGTCACCTTTAACACTAGCAATAAGTCTAAGCCTTCAGTCACTCACTGCTATTCTGTAATGATCATGTTCTTGTTTTGTATACTTTTATTACTCATTTTGCCATTCGGTTCAGTCTGTTTGTTGACTTTTGTGATTACATTTTTGGATTTGCCCTTTCCCTGTTTTGTGTTTATCAATAAAACCTGCATTTATATCCAACACTTGTATCTTTACTGATAATGGCCAAAAGGCCACTTAGCATTATTTTGAAATAAGGAAAATAATTTCTTTGTCTGAGCTGGAATATGAAAAGAACTGTAGGTGATAGACCACCTGAACAGTAATTATCTTTAAAGTCAACAGGCTACTGGTGTTATAGCTAATAGTAATTAGCTAGCAACTTAACATTCACTAGCCAAACACTTCCTGCTCTAGACACTAGATAGTTAGCTGCAGTTAGCCACTAACTTTATATTTTTTACTAACTTTTTACTGTCATAGCTAGTCTTGCTGGAGTCCCTGCTTACACTCTGCACAAAATATACTCTTCTCTTACTATACTTTTATTTTCTCTAAATGTTGGTGAAAGAGCATACATAACTAGAGAGGTGCATTTCCTGAAAATGCGAGTGTGATTGCAGCGAAGCAGTGACTTTAGCATCAGTACCATTCGCATTAGTGTGTGTGTGTGTCTGTGTAACTCTGTAGTTTGGGGGTGCCAATACTCAGGATTGTGTGTGTAAGCATATAGTAGCTGGGAGTGTAAATACATTTGATCAGACTGGTCATAATGTGTATGCAATGTGTTATTCAAGCAGAAGTACAGATGACAGAAAATTAGAAACTGAAATGAAAATCAATGTGGATGGGAAAAAAGGGCGATAAAAATGAGTGTGGAGGGTAAACGAGTGCACGGACCCTTTAGCCTTATACAAGCGCACCGATCCCAACCGTGTCAGACGTTTTAGAGCTGGAACTGTGTCAATATTTTGAAAATTGCAGCAGTTGAAATCCAGACAAACTACACAGAATAATCCTGACGGATAACAATAATGCAATCACAAATGCAATCACACTAATAATCAGTATTTTCTTCTCCCCCACCTCTCTCTTTCCCCCCTTTCCAATTCCCAAAACGTCATTGACGTCCCAAGACTTCATCTTGATGGCAGCATATGTATCTCCAAAATACCAATATAAGCCTCCTTATTAATGGTACCTTCACATATATGCAGATCACCCATGCCATGGGTACTGATGCACCACAATATGCCATCACAGATTCTGGTTTTTGCTGTTTTTGTTGGGAACAGTCTGGATGGTCTTTTTCAATGTCCATTTTTCCCAAAAACAAGCTACAACGTGGACTTGTCTGACCACAGACCATGGTTCCACTATCATTTGGTCCATCTCAGATGACTTTGAGCCCAGAGACTCACTGGCATTTCTGCACAAAAATAATATATGCTTTTCTTTTTCCATAATACAGTTTCAGGTTTCATTTGTGGATACAGTGAGAGACTGTGCTAAGTGACAACGATTTTCCAAAGTACTTCCGAGCCCATGTGGCTGTGTCCATCATGGTAGCATGAAGGTTTCCTAAAAAATACCACCTAAGGGCATAAAGGTTCAGTAGCAATTTCCACCCATGGCCTTTACATATCCTCCTTGAATATCTTTTCATGATATTATGAAATATAGATAGTGAAAGACCTAAAGACTTTACAGTCTTGAGAAACTGAGAAACATTGTATTTGACATGACAATTCTCTCATGAAGTTTGGCACAAAGTGGTGAACCATGATTCATTGTTGCTTGCAAAGATGGATGCTCCTTTTTGGTGGATGCTAATTTTATATTCAATATTGATTACCTCACCTGTTACCAGCTAATTGTGGAACCTTCCAGAGTGTTCGTCATATAAGCTTTTCAGTCTTATTTTGCCTCTGCCCCAGCTTTTTTTGAGTGTGTTTCAGGTGTCATATTCTATTGTACATTTGCAAAATACAATTAGTTTTGTCAGTGAAACCACTGAAAATGTTTTCTTTGTACTTTTATCAGTTAAATAAAAGTTCATGTGACTTAACAAGTCAGTTTTTAATTTTTATTGCATTTTTAGAAAGTGTCCCACCTTTGGTAAATGTAGTTTGTAATTACATGAACAAGTGGATGCAAGAAAGCAGAGAAATTATCTAAAACCAGTTGATTAATGTTTATTACTTACTGGTGTTTTGGGCCCGTTTCTACTCTTAAGCTTTTTCCTCTTTGCATGAGGCCTTCTGGTGGCCTTTTGGGGCCGTAATTAACTACCTGTACCATTTATAGCAAGAAACGGTCCTGGGACCGGGGTTTGGGTGCTTGATATAAAACTGGGTGTGTCCTGGCAATCAGATCCGTATGAGGTCTTCACCCCTGGCAGATAACCATGAACAGACAGGGGTGAGGCACCCTGCCCATTCACCTCAAGCCCAATAGTGGATACTTTACAGAATATGTCCAGTCAACTGGCAGTGATTGTCGGGTAGAGAAAACTTCAATAGGATTCATCTTGCCACAAATGTTAGCTGGTGAATCCATGTGGGAGATAAATTAGATCACTGGAGGAGTGTTTAACCATCAAATGGGCAGTCTTCACACACTTTTACTACTTAATGGGGCACCACCTTCATCCCATTCAGGCCACGGCCCCCTGCAGTAGCTCCACCACATGATTGAAGTCAATGCGCATATCACTGTTGGTATCTGGATTCATAGCCCTTTACTCTGTGGTCCACAGAATGAGGGTACAGACGGTAGTGGATGATTTTCTCTCCTGTGTCACCTGTGTCATTGCCAGGTGTACTGTGACAGATACAGGAATTGGTTTGCAAGGGGGAATGTGGGGGACTGAGCATATAAATGTGGCACACCTATCTCTCATTTGTAAATACATATTTAACATGTGTTTTTCTTTCTCTTCCACTCTATCTCTTGGGGAGCAGGGCCGATAGTGTATTTGTGTGTGAGTGACACCAGAACTGAGCTGAACTGATCTGAACAGAATTAAAATGCTGGAAAGTTTGTGTCACAGCATAGCTGAAACAATCTGAACTAAACCACTGGCTTGCATCAGTTGCATCAAACTTTATTATGGTCACATAAGCTCACTGTCACAAAACTTAGAGATTAGAGATCAGAGGTTAAATTCTGAAATCTCTTGCGGGGACTGCAGACATTCAATGAGCTTGTTGCATAGCAACCCAATTAGCTTTGGAAAAACACAACAGCTCAATCATATTGGAATGAATCATGGAGCAGCTGTAGTGCTGAGGTATTGGACAAAAACACAGCAAGTAAATGAGACAAATAATTTTCTTCAAATGTGACATAAATTTGTTACTTGCAGGGCTGTGTGAACAGAAAAAAAACATTCAATCTGACATTTTGAATTTTGATTTGGTTCACCTTCATATGTGGTACTAAAATCCTACACATAGTAATGTGATTTCTATCAGAATAGGCAGATCAATTCATCACACATCAGTTTAACTCCACTTTCATCATAATTTCAGTCTGCCAGTCTGGAAAGATGGAACATAAACATTTTGGGTGATGTTGCTGTTCAAGCAAAATAAGAAAGCCCCTATCAAAGCTGCTCCACATTTTATGAGATCTCAAAACAATTTGGTGAACATTGCTATGCCTGGCTGCAGTGCCCAAGAAAAGTTTAAAGTTCAAAAGCAAAATTTATCAAGTGTGAACAGCCTAACAAAAACAATCTAAATCTGCTCAGTAAATCAGATTTGGGCCACTTTTTTCTGGTGTATGAATGTAGACAAAGAAAGCTTAATGGAATGATACATAGCTATAAAAAACACACATTAATCTCTCTAAGCTGTTTGTTATGCAACTGTTAGCTGACGGCTATCTTTGTGTTAGCATTTGAACAAAGCATCAAAACAAATATGGCTTTGCATAAAAAGCATTTTTGCAGCAGTAACCATTTCCCAGTGAAGGAAATTGCTATCATTTCCATGGTAGGTCTTTGAGCAATCTGCAGTGAGAAAAACTAGTTAACATTATCCTATATTCTTTGGTACCTACATTTGAATTTCCAATATTCTTACTAGAAACAGAAATATTTTAGCACCTGATTCTTCCACAAAGCCCTAGATTCTACAATGTGCATTTCTGAGACACATTTCCTAATACATGGCTCACCTTTTACACAGGGAAGTCAATTTAAAATTCATACAGTATATTGTAATTGAGGTTGTGATACTTTTAGTAGTCTCCACTGTGGGTGCCTTAAAGGGCTCTGTCGACAGACACAGGCTTCCACACAGTGTTGTTTAGTTCCAGAACTAACCATTTGAACCATGTCTGCTGCCAAGTTGTCCACATGAGAGCATTTTAAGAATGACTCTTATTTTGCACTAATTTATTTATTTTCATAATTAACAACATAGCCAAAAAGCACTGAAGCTGCAAATTTGCAATTTGTGACATGTATCGTTGTCTACTGAAGTGGAACTTGATGCATTCTTTGTTGTTGTTTATTATTTAAATGTACTAATAAAAGAGGTTTAGAGATGTCTTTAATTGGTCGTTCATAGTTGACTAGTAAAAATTAATAGTCATGCCTCCATATATTTGATCTTAACACTCATCTCTGCACAGGAAAGAACCCTGCACCCAATGTACTAATACACACTGCCCACTTTTAATAGAAACACCTGTATACCTGCTCATTTATGCAGTTATCCAATTAGCCAGTCATGTGGCTGATAGAGCAATATCAGACCCTTGAGTATTTCAAAACCTTGATTAAGTCATTGAGCTTGAGTGATTCTTATCCCAAATGTAAAAAAAAACAGTATAAGCACCTTGAGTGAATTATTCTCAGTGGAGAATAATTCAGAATTTTGAGTCATTTTCTACCTTCAGTTGAGAGACTCTTGTGCTGGCCCATGTCCAAGTAGTGGAGGACTGACAGTCCACTTGGGTCATGAAAAGAATGGATTCAAAGGATGAATGTGATAGATTGGGGATTTATAGGCTACAGTTAAAAGAAGCACGTGGGAGTAGCTGACACAGAGATCTATAGCTGTATACCAGTATCCAAAGAATGTTAATCCACACATAATTATTGCTTCATTGCACAACTGCAGTCTTGCAGATGGATGTACTGGCACAGAACACAGATATTGACATTTCCATGGGTTGCTAAATGATATTGCCAATGCCATGTTGACATAATTCTTCAGACTCAGTACTCTGTAAAACCCTGTAAACTGCTTATAGACACCACACTCTTTATCATGTTGGTTCTTTTAAAATGCATGAATGCAAACAAAAATATATGAATATCTGTTCATCACACAAATATGTTTCAATTTCAAAACCATGAATATTAACCCCCCACCCTTTTTTCAGTTATTACAGCATCCACTCTTCTGTCAATGCTTTTCACTAGATTTTGGAACATGCCTATGGGGATTTGTGCTCATTCAGCCACAAGAGCATTAGTAAGCTGTACAGCTGTCAGGTAAAAAGGCCTGGTGTGCAGTCAATGAATTCTAATTCATCCCAAAGGGTTAAGGTCAGGGCTTGAGCCACTCAAGATCTTCAATATCAACCTTGGCAAACCATGTCATTATGGATATGTGTACAAGGACATTACCATCGTGAAATTGGTTTGAGCTCTTTTGTTCAGTGAAGGAAAATCTTAATACTACTGTGCACACAGACATTCTAGACAATTGTGTGCTTACAGAAAAAGTGAATAGGATGGAGTTAAAACTACTTATATTTGTTCAACATGCTGAGTTAAACATCTATAGCATTAGAACAGTTTTTCTGAATTTGTATGGTGCATTTGGCCTTTTCTCTTATGTCGGAAGTCAGTACAACACAAGTCAGAGAAAGAGGAAAGTTGGCCAAAATGATGTGAATTTGAATCACATTTCCAGGATCATAGCTAGGTTGCAATTCCACAAAAGGATTTTAGGCTTAGTAGAAACTGGGAATTGGAAATGAGCATACACAGAACATAATTTTAGCTCCTGAGTGGTGTAACATAAAAGGAGTCGCCTTATTGTCCGGAGATTGTGAGGTTTCATTTCAGACATCTGTGGTCAGGAGCCAAGGGTGCAAAATTGGCCTCCTTATGTGAGTCTCTACCTTGGCAATCAGAGTAAAACTAGTCACTTCTACTCATCTGTGAGCTCATGTATGCAGATTAGGGCAGATAGCTTATCCTCTGAATGCATTATGCTGTTCTGTGACTCTTTGTGAAAAGCAGTTGGCTTCATTTGTCTTAGAGGAAGCATGTGCTTGCCCCAGCCCAGCTGGTAGGTGTCATGTGGTGGGGGAGAGTTAGGTAGTGGGTAGAAATTGGCAAGATGACCTTAAAGACTGAAAGCATGTTGCTTTTTTACATAAATGTTTTCTGGCAATTTGGCCTATCCTCAGGGCTATCCCTGTCTGGCCTGTGCACTTCATGTATTCAATACCCAAAATATGGTGATATAATTTTGTTGACCAACAGCTTTCCTGAGTCAGTGACACTTAATACAAGGTTGATCTCCAGGACAAGGACTCAACAATTTAAATACAGACCATAAAGAAGAGCAACTCTCTTCTTATAAATAGTGATGAAACCAATTTAAAATTAGATAGGACCAAAATAACAACCTAGAATAATGTTATCATGTGAGGTTCACTGAAGGCCTATTTTCCTACATTCCTTGTTCTGTTTCATGTTTTCTTCAGTCAACCAAACTGAACAGGTAGCTTATGTTTCCCATCCATACAACTGATTGTTTTATTTATTGTAGTATTTTACTGTATGCCAGTTGAGTTAAGGTTTCATTGAAGCATATGTTTTTTCACTGAAGCATATATTATAAGATTATAAGCATAGGTGTTAAAATTAAGCCCTATATGGGCAGCTGCTAGGAATAAATTATGATTGTGACAGTGCAGGGTGACAGCAGCTGTGTTGTGTGTAAATTGGGGAATGGGAGGTAGGGAAAAAAAAGTAAGGGAGGGAGAAGAGAGGAGGGGAAATGGGGGTGAGGGGACAGAGATCTATAGTGGATGGTATCCAGTTACAGAATCATTTCCAATCTTAGATACCTGATGGGAGCCTGGGCATGAAGAACCCAAGGACAGAACAAGGGTAGAGGCTCCTGTCAGAACCAACTAAAAAAGCCCATGTGTAGCTTAGCTCCAAAAAGTTCTTACATCAAAAAAGTATCTAATTAAACTAACAGAAGTATTTAACTGAAACCCTCCAAAGTAATGTTAGCTATAAAAAACATAAAACAACTTGCAGAATTAAAAACCTGGTCACACATTTTTAATTGTTCTGTGATGGAGAAAAAAAGGAACACAAATAGGCCAAGCTGTCAGGTGGATCATCTACTGTTTCTAGACTTCCAGCTTGCCAAGCTCTAGGCCTTTCCATCAGCTGGTGCCATGCCTCAAGGCAGCTGACACACAATGCTGCCATTTAAGAAACTACCATACTACAATACACTCTTTAAGACTGCTTTAAAAAAATCTGTATGCATAAAATTACATTTAAAATGGTGACTACCCCAAAACTATATGTATGCATAAACCTCAACTTTTTAAAAAGTCATTTCATTCTAAACATCAGTACAGAGAGTGATAGTTTTAGATTTAAGCTATTTCATGTTGCCATTTAGACAGTCTACATTGAGGAATAACCAAACCACAAATAAAATATTCAAACTTTTTCAAAAGTTTTTAAATATTCAACTTTTTTACCTGTTGTGGCCAGGGCCAGTAGAGAGATGAAACACCAGATCAAAACTAAGACCTTCATGTTGGCTGCCAGGAGAACTGCAATAACCTAGGTGACTATATATATACCATGCTCAGAAGGTCAAGGGGCATGCAGCAGCAAGGCCGTCACTCAGAGGGGACTGCTGGGTGGAGCATGTGTGCGTCATTGTGCATGGGGGTTGGTCCTCACAGGCGTCACTGCAGAATGGCATGCCACTGATGACTGTATGTACTAGAACAGCTGAATGTCTCTTTTAGCCATTATGCCTGTAATGCCATATCAGACGTGTACAGCCGCCCCAGCCCCTATTTTAGAAGGGGGACACAACAGTTTTGTTAGTTCCCCTTGCACTTGTGTTGGCTACAGAAGCAAGGGTTACATGTTTAAATTGGGAAGGACAGTGAGTGAAGAGCAAGGGGAGCTGAGCTCTGGTACTATAACTATTATCACTAACCATAACTATCACCATTTCATGCTTTATATAAATATCAGTTAATATCAAAATTATGTAAGATGTGTTCATGTTTTTTTCATGTTTTAAAAGTTTTACTCTAAAGCTTTTCTAATCTTTGACAGATAATAATCGGAAGACATTTTGATATATGTTGCTAAAACTGACAAAAAAGGAATTATGAAACCGTAAAGTATGCTTTACAGTCAATTGTGGGCCTAAAGTAAGGATAAAAAAACTCCTTCCCAAAAAAAATCCAACAGGGAGTGTGGCAAAAGATATTGGTTGTTCCAAGTTAGCTGTGTCTAAAATGAATGCAAATACAAACTAAATAGAAAGGTTATAAAAGGAAAACATACAGGTACACCAAGGAAGATGACAAAGCATTAGGATAGAAAAGTCAATGTAATATGCTTTGAACATAAAAAATGCATAACAAAACTAATGAAAAATGAATGGGCAGAAACTGGAATCAACATTTGTGACAGAACTGTAAGAACTGACTGAATTAAAGGGGATTTATGTAGAGAAAAGCAAAACAAAAACCAGCACTAACACCTACAGTGTATTTGCCCCTTCCCAATTTCTTCTATTTCTGCATATTTGTCACACATTTCAGATCATCAAACTACTTTTAATATTACACAAAGGTAGCTTAATTAAAGACATAATGCTGTTTTTCAATTGATGATTTCATTTATTGAAGGAAAAATACTGTTCAGCCATACCTACCCCATGTGAAAATGTAAATGCCCCTTTAGCTACTAAATCAACCAGTTAACCAAATTCATTTGGCTGTTGGGTTCAAAATGTATTTGGTTAATTGGTTGATTTAGTAACTAAGGGGGCATTGAGTCTAAACATCAATTAAATAGAACCTGCTTATGAAGCATGCTAGAAAGTCTCAAAAAGCAGCACATGATTCCGCCTTCTAAAGATATTCTAATACAGATACAAAACAAGGTAATTGCAATCTACCAGTCTGGAAAGGGTTACAAAGCCATTGCTAAGGCTCTGGGACTCCAGTGAACCATTATGAGAGCCATTATACACAAATGGAGAAAACTTGGAGTATTGGTTAACCTTTCCTGGAGTGTCCACCTGACCAAAATTTCATCAAGAGCACACTGACATGAGGCCGAAAACAAGCCCAGATGAACATTTAATGAACTGCAGGCCTCACTTGCCTCAGTTAAGGACAATGTACATGATTTCACAATAAGACACTGGACACAAAAATGGCATCCATGGGAGAGTTGCAAGTCACTAAACTCTACTGACCAAAAAAACACAATGAAATGAAAATATTATTAATAAGGTTTTGGATTGGAGTTTGGAGTCAAAGTCCTGACTTGAATCCAATTGAAATGGTATGGCAAAACCTTAAACTGGCTGGTCATGCTCAAAAACCCTCCCTTGTAGCCGAATTAAAACAAAGAAGTGAGGGCCAAAATTCCCCCACAGCAATGTAAAAGACTCACTGCAAGTTATTTCAAATGTTTGATTGCAGTTATTACTACCAATGATGGCACAACCAGTTATTAGGTTTAGGGGGGCATTTACGTTTTCACATGGGTGATATACAGTAGGTTTTGAATATATCTTTATCTTCAATAAAAGGAATGGTCATTTCACAAAAGCTGCATTTTGTTTTACTTGTGTTGTCTTTATTTTATATTAAAATTATTTAGATGATCTGAAACATTTAAATGTGACAAAAATAGAAATAATCAGGAAGGGGCAAATACTTTTTCACAGCACTGTACACAGAAGAAATTTTTTTTAGTGCCATTCTAACAAAATATACAGTATCAGTCAAAAGTTTGGACACACCTTCAATTCAGTGGTTTTTCATTATTTTAAAGTTTTCTGCATTGTAGATTAATACTAAAGTCACCCAAACTATGAAGATACATATGGAATTATTTAGTAAACAAAAAAGTGTTAAACAAACCAGAATATGTTTTATATTTTAGATTCTTCAAAG
>JAOUQY010000027.1:13877507-13888857 GCA_028566355.1 Doras micropoeus
AGGAGTCTTCCAGAACCCATGTCTTTCAAAAGGTTTCACCTTTGACTCGTCAGTCCATAGAATATTATCCCAAAAGTCTTGTTGGTCATCTAGATGTTTTTTTGATAGCTGCAAGTCAAAACCTTGTTCTTTTTGGTCAGCAGTGCAATTACTTTTTCACAAAGGGCCAGGAAGGGCCAAAAAATGTAATCATCATTTAAAAACAGATTTACATGTTATTGTTGTCCAATATTAATAGTATTTTGAAGATCTGACAAATATGCAAGAACAGAAGAAATTGTGAAGGGGCAAATACTTTTTCACAGCACTATATATAAACATGATTTATGGAATATCTTTGCAAAACTTACAAGAGTACAAATATGCTAATGAAATGAAGCAAATCACTATGACAATGGTAAAATAATACGAGATAACTTCAGCCAAAGTATTTTTGCCACGCTACTCATACTTGGTCTAATTTTAGTCATTCAATTTTATTTCTAAAGCACTTTTAACAATGGACATTTCTCAAAGCAGCTTCACAAAGACAAGAAATTAGGACATGGCTTATAGGTTTTGTTAACTGTTATCTCTAATGAGCAAGCCGGTGGCAACGGTGGCCAGGAAAAACTCTCACAAATGATAAGAGGAAGAAACCTTGAGAGGAACCAGTCTCAAGAGGGAACCCATCCTCATTTGGGTGACACTAGACAGCACAGTAACAAACTTTTTTTTAGTTTTAGTTTGCTTTAAGCTCTCAATCAAATTGTCACAGCCTGGTTTGGGTCAGATTCCCTTTACCTGCACTATGGTGTCCAAGTTCTGTCGTGATGTTGATGCTGTGTTAATTACAGAGGCAGGGCCCATTGTTACCACTGTGACGTGATGGGGAGGAGGTGGCAACGTAGGGGCTGGTACAATAACAGTGGTATGATGGGTGGGGGCAGATTGTGTGGCTGGAGAATATAGCTGGGGGATGAAGAAACAAACATATACAGATGGAAGGATTACTGCAGAGCAAAAACACAGATATACAGAAAATGTATGCAACGCAAAGAGGAAATGTTATTTAAACCTTAGCAAAGAAAAAAGATTAATATGTAGTAGACTAAATCCTAAAATCCACTTTGTTGAGAATAATGAGCAATAATTAATAGTGAGTGTGCAATACGTCTCTAGGAATGGTGTAAAATATACACTTTGTTGCCAAAAGTACTTGCTCGCCTGCCTTCACATGCATATGAGCTTAAGTGACATCCCATTCTTAATCCATAGGGTTTTAATATGATGTTCGCCGAAACTTTGCAGCTATAACTGCTTCAACTCTTCTGGGAAGGCTTTCCACAAGGTTTAGGAGTGTGTTTATGGGAATTTTTGACCATTCTTCCAGAAGCGCATTTATTGAGGTCAGACACTGATGTTGGACGAGAAGGCCTGGCTTGCAGTCTCCACTCTAATTCATCCCAAAGGTGTTCTATCAGGTTGAGGTCCGGACTCTGTGCAGGCCAGTCAAGTTCTTCAACACCAAACTCCCTCATCCATGTCTTTATGGAACTTGCACTGGTGAGCCAACCCCAAACAGTTCCCACAAAGTTGGGAGTGACTGACCACTTCGTGGCTGACTTACTGTCATTCCCAATCGCTTCCACTTTTTATAACACCATTGACAATTTAGAATATCGGGAGAAAATCAAATTGTGAACTCCGTATCGTGAATCGAATCAAATCGTGACTGTATCGCTACACCCCTATTTAGTAGCGAGGTAATTTCACAACTGGACTTGGTGCACAGGTGGCATCCTATCACGATACCAGGCTGGAATTCACTGAGCTCCTGAGAGCAACCCATCCTTTCACAAATGTCTTCATGCCTAGGTGCTCGATTTTATACACCTGAGGCCATGGAAGTGATTGGAATACCTGAATTCAATTATTTGGATGGGTGAATGAATACTTTTGACAATGTAGTGTATTTTACTTTGGACCAGGTGTAGTAAAATAAAACAGTATGCTCTATTTTTCTATTGCTATTTGGTTGCTGTTTATATAATGCTCCTCAACTATTAACTGCAACCTTTTTGGCTGCTGTAACAAGGAAATATGCAAGCATGCATGCATTTATCTACTTCATGGCAGATTTGTAGTAAAACCACGATCATCCAAAACTATTCTACCACACTGGTGGATAATGTCCAAATATCCATATCATAGTTCAAACCCTTACAGCATATTTAAAAAACAAGAAGCAGCAGAGATGTTAAATGTTTCACTTTAGGTTTACTCTACATATCACACATTAAGGTGTTCCACACTTTACAAGTTGGTGTGTATAAGAGTAAGAGGGATGTAAATGTGGATGGGACTATGCATGTACATGTCTAACCTGTGTACCGCAGGCAGAAGTGCTCTCTCTATCCAGCTGTTCCTGCTGTTGCAGGCGAAGCAGAGTCTGCGTCTGTACATGCTGCTCCTGCACCTGCTGGGCAATCACCTTCAGTTTCTCAGGGTATAGGTGGGCATCCAGAGAGCGAATCTGATAAGCAAACACACACACACACACACTTGAAATACAGGGCCAGCAGAGAAATTTCACAAGAACCAAGCACTATTTAGAGCCGGAGTAAGTATGATTCTAAACCAGACGAAGCAGTGCAGTGCTGCTAAACGTGTTCCCCACCAGACAGTACAGAGTAGTAAATTACAGTAACAAATCAGTGGTGATAAATTGTGTCATTATTTCCATTAACAAGTGACCCATGACCAAGGTACCAGTGCTGAACTATATTACCTTTTGCCAGGCCACAAGTGTGCTAAACAAGGACAAATTAATGGAGAATACTGACTGGTCAAAAATAATGGTCACAAGTTCTTGTCATTTTGAACACTGGCTAGCTAGAAACAACTTTCTACTAGACAGCACAACACAGCAATCTTATGTAGTATGGTTTTGGCCATCTACCAGTTTTATAATTTTAAGTGTCCTTTTTTGGCACCTTTAAGAGTCACAATCCCAAAGAACACCTCTTATTTATGCAGTGGGAAACAGCCACTTGCCAGCTCAGTTCTAGACTCTGAATTAGTACAACTAGGTCTAGATTCTGGTCAGTAACTGTACCAGACTGTAACGTTTAACCTGGTGGAAATTGCCAAAAAAAATAGCCATGACATTTAAACTGACCATTTCGTCAGTCTCAGTTTGAGCAGAAATTTGGAGTTATACATTTTGTATTACTGATTTGTATTGAGTCAGGCAGAAAGTTTCACATGCAAAGATCACCCTCACCTGTTCCTCCAGCATCATGCGTACTGAGCGTTCTTTCTCCAGCTGCTGCCGGAGTTCAATCATTTCTCGCCGCAGGTCCTCCACCTTCTCCTCCTCCAGAATATCTGGAGAGCCTATTCCTTCATCCTTCTCCTCTGCACGCCTTCTCTTTGGGGATGAGCCACTGAATTCCTGTGCATATGAAATGGGGTGGGGGTGAAAAGACAGTCAAACTGTTCAAACTCTTTTAGCTACTAAGGTTCCAGAGACAGAACCAATTATTATGGTATCTACACTTACTGAGCATTTTATTACAAACACATGTACACCTACTTGTTCCTGCAATTATCTGATCAGGCAATCGTGGCAGCAGTGCAATGCAAAAAAATCATGCATGTATGGGCCAGTAGCTTCAGGTACACATCAACCATCAAAATTGGGTGTGGGTGATTTTTACTATGGCATGATGATTTGTGGCAAGCTGGTTTGCGTATTCATTATAACTGCTGATCTCCTGGGAGTTTCATGCACAACAGTCTCTAAAGTTTACTAAGAATGGTACAATAGGCTCCCGAGTGGCGCAACGGCAACGCGTTCGCCCTATCATCCGGAGATCGCCAGTTGGAATCCAGGTAGCCCGTAGCCTGGAGCTCAGAGCCCGTAGCCTGGAGCTCAGAGAGCAAGATTGGCCGTGCCAATCTTCCCGGGGGGGGGGGGGAATGAATAAATAAATAAATAAATAAATAAATAAATATTTTTTTTTTTAAAAAGAATGGTACAATAAAGAAAAAACAAAGTAAGTGGCAGTTCTCCAGATGGAAACGACTTGTTGAGAGAGATCAGTGGAGAATGGCCAGACTGGTTCAAGCGGACAGAAGGTTACAGTAACTCAGACAACCACTGTGTACAATTGTGGTGAGCAGAAAAGCATAACACGTCAAACCTTGAGGTGGATGGACTACAATAGAAGCCAAATAGGACCCAACCAGCCTTATGTGGACAGTCTAGGCTGTTGGAGGTGGTGTAATGGTGTGAGGAATTTTATCTTTGTATACTTTGGTCCCGTTAATACCAGTCACCCTTTGAACGCCACAGCCTATTCGAGTATTGTTGCTGACCATATGCATCCCTTCATGGCCACAATTAACCCATTTTCTAATGGCTACTTCCAGCAAGATAATGCACCATGTCACAAAGCAAAGTAATCTCAAGCTGGTTTTATG
Source organism: Doras micropoeus (assembly GCA_028566355.1). Classification (NCBI taxonomy): domain Eukaryota; kingdom Metazoa; phylum Chordata; class Actinopteri; order Siluriformes; family Doradidae; genus Doras; species Doras micropoeus. Next base: position 13,881,975 of record JAOUQY010000027.1, read on the forward strand.
CAATGACTTCAGTGTTCTTCAGGGGACTTCACAGTCACTGGATCTGAATCCAACAGAACACCTTTGGGATGTGGTAGAATGGGGAAAATCATGTCAACATGGAACAGAATAAAAAAATTCTTCATGTCGAATCCATGCCATGAATATAGGACTCCTAATAAAGTTCTAGTGAGTATTTACACCGATCAGCCACAATATTAAAACATCCTGCCTAATACTGTGTAGCTTCCTTTGCACCACCAAAACAGCTCTGATCTTTCCAGGCATGGACTCCACAAGACCTCTGAAGGTGTGCTGTGGCATCTGGCACCAAGATGTTAGCAACAGATCCTTAATTCTTGCAAGTTGCAAGGTGGAGCTTCCATGAATTGGTCTTATTTGTCCAGCACATCTACAGATGCTCAATTAGATTTGGAGGCCACGTCAACACCCTGAACATTTTGTCATGTTCCTCAAACCATTCATCTACAATGCTTGCAGTGTGGCAAGGTGTATCATTCTGCTGAAAGAGGCCACTGCCTTTAGGGAATACCCCTGAAATTAAGGGGTTTACTTGGTCTGCAATAATGTTTAGGTAGGTGGTACATGTAAAAAGTAACCTCCACATGAATTCCAGGACCCAAGGTTTCTCAGGACAACATTGTCCAGAGCATCACACTGCTTCCAATGGTTTGCTTTCTTCCTGCATCCTGGAGCCATTTCTTCCCCAGGAAAGCAACACATGCACAGCCATCCACATATTGTAAAAGAAAATGTAATTTATCAGACCAGACCACCTTCTTCCATTACACCACGGTCTAGCTTTGATGTACAAATGTGCCCATTGGAGGCATTTCTGGTGGTGGACAGTGGTCAAACAGTGAGGGAGTTTTTCCTTGCTACTGTCTTGCTCAGCAGGGGTTTGGTGTGTTACTCTAGGATTCTGTAAAGCTGCTTTGAGACAATGTACATTGTAAAAAGCACTGTATAAATAAATTTGATTTGATTTGGTCAGCATGGGCACTCTGATTGGTCTATAGCTACTCAGCCACATATGCAGCAAGCTGCGATACACTGTGTACTGACACTATTCCATCATAGCATTGGAATAGCATCATGGCATTAAATTTTTCAGCAATTTGTGCTACAGTAGCTCTTCCGTGGGTTTGGACCACAGACAGGCTAGCCTGCGCACCGCTAGAGGGGCCTATGACTGTCACAGGTTTACCAGTTGTCCTTTCAGTTGGACCATTTTTGGTAGACACTAACCAGTGCATACCAGGAACACCCCACAATACCTAGACATCACAATTTGACCCTTGTCAAAGTCAAATAGATCCTTATGCTTAGCTATTTTTCCTACTTCAAAACACACCAACTTTGAGAACTTTCTGTTTGCTGTCAAACAGATCCCATAGATCCCAGACTTCCACAGGTACTTCCACAGGGAAATCACTAATGATTTCTACATTAGGTGAAGTTTAGAAGTTAAAAAAAAAAGCTTGCCAATGCTCACCTGGATGAAGCGCTTAAGCTGCGTGTTTTGCTGCAGTAGCCGTGTCTTTTCCTGCTCCAAAGAGAAGATATATTCAGCAGTCTGCTGTAAGATGGCAGCCTGGGAGGCAGGAAAAAAAGATCAAATGACACCTCCTCTAACACGGGCATATTTGACAACGTTATCCGAGCTGACAAATGCTAAGATGAACACTGAAAGGTAAATGCTCTTATATGGACAGTGATTAAATAAAAACAGTAATTTCTATATAAAAGTATAGGATAAATACAATTAATGCAGAAGATTCTTTCTTTTTAACAATATTCTTTCAACTAGCTCAGAAGGAATAGAAGGAACAACTTCTTGAGTTCTAGACAAATTGTAACTTTAATTCTCTTAACACAGTTCCTGACATAAATGAAGATTTCCTTCACATTTATTTATATGCAAACTTCCAAAAAATGCAGTAAAGCTCGAAATCTGTAATGTGTTCATTCATTTGAACCTTTATTTAAAAGACAAATAAAAGATTCAGTGTTTTCAATTATGAACTTTATTTATTTATTAAATATAAAAAATGTAGAAACTTATGCCTACAACATACCTCACCTGTTCATTTAATCATTTGTTTTACTCATTTAGGAATTAAAGATACTAATAGTTACAGCTTTGCAAGTGGGTTTTTGCCCATTCTTGCTTTATACAAGATCTGAGCTGCTCAACAGTTCGTGGTCATTGTTGTCTGATTCTTCTCTTCATGATGCACTATACATTTTCAATAGGAGACAGATCTGGACTGCAGGCAGGCCAGTCAAGCACACACCATGTCTACAAAGACACAATGTTGTAACGCATGTAGAATGAGGCCTGTCATTGTCCTGCTGAAATGCATATGGAGTTCCTGATGAAAAGACGTCATCTTGATGGCACCATATGCATCCATGCTATGTCCATTACAGTAGCATGACAGTTTCTCAAACAAAACCACCCGAGGGCTCAATAGTCACGCACATTCAGCAGTGGTTTCCACCATTGGCCTGTACACACCGAGGTTTCCCCTGACTCCCAGAATCTTTTCATGACATTATAAATTGTAGATGGTGAATGACCTACATTCTTTGCAAAACTGTGCTGAGAAACATTGCATTTGAACTGACTGACAGCTGGTGGATGCTCCTTTCATACTCAGTCTTGAGGACACCCCCTGTTAACCAGGTAAACTGCTAATTGTGGAACCTTCCAGAAGAGTGTTACTTGTATAACCTCCAGTCTTATTTTTCCTCTGTCCCAACAGTGTTGAGTGTGTTTTAGGCATCACATTCCCAATTAGGTTCGTCAGTGAAAACACTGAAAACGTTTAGTTAAATAAAAGCTTTACAGTTTTTTTTTTTAAGTTACAGTTTTTATTGCATTTTTAGAATGTGCCCCAACCTTTCTGAAAATGGTGTTTGTATATATGTGAAGTCCTTGCAGATAATCCCAAGAGAATCAAATAAGGCGATGAAGTGACTGATTTTTTTATTTGCTCACGTGAGCTTTCTCTGGGTGAGGTGAATTTGTCATGTGCCACTCAGCACTTTGCCTTTTTGTCATACAACTGAGTGATGATAGGGTAAGCTTGTCCATAATCTTTCTTCAACATTTCAAGAGTTTATGTACCTATTTTTGCACAGATTTGGATTGCATACTATTGCTCCAAACTCGCTTACACTGACGGGGCACTTAAGTGGGGTTTCACCAAAACAAGTGTGTGTGTGTGTGTGAAAAACAATTAATATATACATACACTTATACCCCTTGTCCAGCAATGTAAACTAGATGCTAGTTTTGGGCTAGTTCTAGTGCCAGGTTAGAGTTGGTTCAACTTGCAAACCTACAAAGAACCAGTTTGCTTTTCCACAGACTAAAGAGTCATCGCATATCATTTTATAAATGTAAATATCTCCACTTAATAGCAACTTTACTAGTGATGGGAATAATGGCTTTTTGAAGGGTGCCAGATCTGATGGACCCAGGCCATTCTAAAATACTAGTACAGCTCGCAGTTCTCATTTCATTTTTTAGGGAGTAGGGTTACTGGGTTTGTCTGCAAAATAATCACTAGATAGGGTAAGATTTGGATCAGATTCAAACTCAGACATCCCACCAATACATTTAAAAGCTGCTGTGTTTGAGTTTTTTCCAAACACGCTGGTGGTTTAATTCAAGTGCAGAGATGCACCTAGGTCTATTTGTCCAAGGGCAAGGAAGCAGCAGGCACAGCAGGCAGGAAGAAGTATACAAATCCTTCCTACAGGGTTGTGCAGAGATGTGGCCATATTTATTTGTGCTTTAAAATGTAAACGCCATGAAAAAAACCTGAAAATAACGTTTTATTTCTCTGATTCACTGCTTTGTTCTTGCCAACACTGCTCTCTCTCTTCATTCACTCTCTAGCTTGCTTGAGCCCTGTTGCCGTCTCTTTAGGACAGGCAGAGAAAGTGAAAATAATCAAATCATTCACAAACTTATCACTACACGCTACCACGAAGCACAACAACAATAATGGCGGACTACTGCAGCTTCGATTTCACATCCATACAAATGACATCATCTTTGTATTAAGATTAGGCAGAGTACACACTACAGTAGCTATGTTTTATAATAGCAATCACAAAGCTTTAGTTGGTCACAAATATCCTGCCCCCAGCCTCTCACTTAAGCAGGGCTTGGTTCTAGACCAGCAAAGTGTTGGTGCCACTCTGGAACCAGTTTTCCTGGCAGAGATCTGGTTCTTTGTCTAAACGCATAGAACTGGTTTGAAAGTAGGCACTGGCTCCGAACCAGCCCTGAAACTGCCTCAGTGGAAAATGGGTATTAGACTATTAATTCAATAGTGCTGAAAGTTTCAAAATCTCTTTGAACTTGCCAAGGCCTCTTAAGCTCTGAGCAGATCTGAGAAAGACAATCATAGATTTTGGAAATTGGTTCAGATGGTCAGGAACAACTCAAGAACCACCAAAGCACAGACCTACCATGAAATGTACTATATTGCCAAAAGTATTCACTCACCCATCCAAATCATTGGTGTTCCATTTACTTCCATGGCCACAGGTGTATAAAATCAAGCACCTATGCATGCAGACTGCTTCTACAAACATTTGTAAAAGAATGGGTTGCTCTCAGGAGCTCAGTGAATTCCAGCATGGTACCTTGATAGGATGCCACCTGTGCAGCAAGTCCAGTAATTAAATTTCCTTGCTGCTAAATATTCCACACTCAACTGTCAGTGGTATTATAACAAAGAGGAAGCGACTGGGAATGACAGCAACTCAGCCACGAAGTGGTAGGCCATGTAAAATGACAGAGCGGGGTCAGTGGATGCTGAGGCGCATAGTGTGCAGAAGTCGCCAACTTTCTGCAGAGTCAATCGCTACAGGCCTCCAAACTTCATGTGGCCTTCAGTTTAGCTAAAGAACAGTGCATAGAGAGCTTCATGAAATGGGTTTCTATGATCAAGCAGCTGCAGCCAAGCCTTACATCACCAAGCACAATGCAAAGTGTAAAGCACACCGCCACTGGACTCTAAAGCAGCGGAGACATGGCAAGTCTGGGTTTTGCGGTTGCCAGGAGAACGGTACTTGTCTGGCTGCATTGTGCCAAATGTAAGTTTGGTGGAAGGGGAATTATGGTGTGGAGTTGGGCTCAGCCCCTTAGGTCCAGTAAAAGGAACTCTTAATGCTTCAGCATACCAAGAGACTTTGGACAATTTCATGTTCCCAAGTTTGGGGACGGCCCCAAAAAGCAAGGTTCATAAAAGACATGGATGACCGAGTTTGGTGTGGAAGAAGTTGACTGGCCTGACCTCAACCCAACCCAACACCAACACCTCCAGGATGAATTACAGCAGAGACTGCAAGCCAGGCCTTCTCATCCAACATCAGTATATTACCTCACAAATGCACTTCTGGATGAATGGTCAAAAATTCCCATAAACACACACCTAACCCTTGTGGAAAGCCTCCCAGAAGAGTTGAAGCTGTTGTAGCTACAAAGGTTGGGCAGACATCATATTAAACCCTATGGATTAAGAATGGGATGTCACTCAAGTTCATATATGTGTGAAAGCAGACGAGCAAATACTTTTGGCAATATAGTGTAGAAGCTGTCACCATCTACAGTCAAGCAAGTTTTATGCAGTCAAGGACGGCAGCCTCTGGGTCTGTACTGTCAAAGAAAGAAGCCCCTGCTCCAAAATTGGCACCTTCAAACTTGACTACAGTTTGCAGCTGACCACATGGACAACAAAAAAGCCTTCTCTAGGAAAGTTTTATAGTCACATGAGACAAAGATAGAGTCGTCTGGCCACAGTGACCAGAAGTATGTTTGGAGGAGGTAAAGGTGAGGCATTCAACCCAAAGTACACTGTACCAACTGTTAAGCATGGTAGTGGGAGCACCATGCCCTGGGACTGTACTGCTGCCAGTGCAACTGGTACCTTGCATAAAGTGGATGAAATAATGAAGAATAAAGTATACCTCACAACTCTTCAGCATAAACTCAAACCATCAGCTAGACAGCCTAAACTGGGTGTTCCAACAGGACAGTGACACCAAACACATCTCAAAGCTGGTTCTGGACCAGATAAAGTCAGCTAACCTTAAGCTTTTGGAATGGCCATCCCAAAAGGCAGATGTTAACCCCATCAAAAATATGTGGACTGTGCTTAATAGTCCGTGCCAGGAAACAACAAATTTGACTGAACTCTACCAATTGTGCTAAGAAGTGAATATCCAAACAGAAATCTACCAGAAGCTTGTTGATGGCTACCAAAAGTACCAGCTCAATGTGCAACTTGCTAAGGGATAGTGAACCAAATATTAGTTGTGATATGTATATTTTTGACCTTGTGTTAATTTAAAAAAATATGTAAACTTGTGCACCAAATGCTTTACTTTTTTTCTTATTCTTTTTTTCCTATTAAAGATGTATGTTGAACACTCATTCTGCCCCAGCAAAGTTCAAATAAATCATTGTAAGCCCAATATTCCCATGACATTCATGTCCATAAGTGTCTATAAACTTCTGACTGCATATGTAACACACACACTATGCACTTTATTAGGAACACTACATTTATTAGGTGCATTATGCCAAATTCTGAACCCCATCATCAAAGCAGCCTCAGCTTTCTGTTCTTGGCTGATGGAAGTGGTCTTCTAGTGTTGTAGCCTATTCTTCTGAGATGATCTTCTGCTCACCACAATTGTACAAAATTGTTGTCCGAGTTACTGCTGCCTTTCTGTCAGCTCGAACCACTCTGGCCATTCTCTATTGATCTGTTTTATCAACACATAACTGCTGCCCAATGGAAGTTTTTACTTATTGTAACATCTTGAGTAAACTCTGGAGATGCTGCCATGGCAGAAC
>JAOUQY010000027.1:14271832-14282849 GCA_028566355.1 Doras micropoeus
GCCCCTGTCCCAACTGTTTTGGAATGTGTTGCAGGCATCAAATTCAAAATGAGTGAATATTTGCAAAAAAACAATAACGTTTAAAAATAAAGTATTCAATTGAATATGGGTTAAAAAGGATTTGCAAATCATCCTATTCTGTTTTTATTTATGTTTTACACAACGTCTCAACATTGGAATTGGGGTTGTATTTATTAATATTGTTCTATGAGGCACACTAGTTTCAGTTGGAATTAATTGATGGTACCAGCATTTACATGGTAAATACAGTTCAGTGTTCCACTGCCAAAATATTGAAGTAAGTGCAGATGGTATTATTTATTTGAATTACTTGCTGCTTAGAACCCATGCTTGTTTTCTGCTTTACTGTGATCACGTTGGATCATGCCGGGGCTGATGTAGACAGTATTATTGGCCATAACAGGGCTATGAAGGTTACCTACTATGTTATATTAAGCGTGTGCACATGCAAATATTTTACTTAGAAAGGCAATGTCAGTAGGGTACAAATGCTTGTACATGGGCCCATTGTGACAACATGCCCCCCACAGGCTGCTGCGGGAACAGTGGATCCGAGCCAAATATGAGAGGAATGAGTTTATTTATGGGGAGAGACAAGAGCCATACTCAACAGGTAAGAAAATATTCTGTCTTTTCTCTCAATCTCTCTATAATTAATATTCTTGTATACCCATTGACATGCACACTCTCAATGTCTTTTGTTTCATCTGTTTACTAGCACTCATTTAATAGCTTGGATCCTTTGATATTACTATTTTGCAATACTGATGCATTTGATGAATATAAAATATTTAAAGTTTTTGAATTTTTTTAGTTGGGCCTAAATTGTAGGGTTGTCAGCAGAACCTAATATATGCATGTCACAGAATTTAAATTAGGCCAACTAAAAAAGTAGGTGCAACAGGTCACTAGAAATTTTTAAGTTGGTGAGACCTGAAATTTTTTACAGTGTATACAATAAATAACAAAATGTATGCATTAATACAAACCTGAGATTTACCGGTTTCAGCCTCCTGTAAAAGTATGGAATTCAAAGCTCTGGTTTTCTGAAGTGCTGGTGGTCTATTTGCATTCAAAAATATTCAACAGTAAGTTAGTCACATTTTTGCTTAACAGGTAATTAGCACTGTTTAATTTAGATTTGGTTTGCTTTTTGAAAAAGCATTGATCACAAAGCTAAGATAGTGATAGGGCTGCTAGTTAGCGTTGTTTCATTTGAAAGTTGATGAAAATATTTTGAAGTCACCCGGCAGTCATATCAGTTTTGGTGTTTGTCCTGATGTTTATGTGTACCTGTGCTGTCACAGCTAAATGTTCTCATGAATGATTTACTGCTTATTTAGCATTATTCACGGCAGTTTCTGTTATCAAACAAACATCTAAGCACTGAAATAAGTGTAAACTAGTTCATTTACCGAATACATACTGCTGAAGATTAATTTTCATGTCTAAAAGACTTATTTCTACTTGTTTGTTGGTCAGCAATGTTGACATTTCACAACCTGTAATGTCTAGCCTCGGCAGCTGTTTGCCATCTATGTTAATGAAATAATGTGCTAGCAAATAGTACTTATGTAAATAAGCTTACTGTACTTTTAGAAACACAAAGCTAGACTACTTATTGTTAAATAAGCAGGTAATAAATTTTGGACCAATTTCTAGCTAAAGTATACTCAGGCAAAATGTTATGTTGAGCCGTGTGGAGCTTAGTTCATGTTTCATGCTTACAAGTGTGTGCCTCATGCTTGGCTTCATCACTTGCCATGCTTAATAGCCTGCATATGCACGGCAGCCTCCTCGGCCAGGAGAGTCTGTAACATACAGGTTCCTCTTGGTTCCTCTTGTAACATATCTCTCAAATATCATTCCCCATTGCTTTATAAAGAGTTTTATAGACACCTATTTGCATTTACCTCTTGAGCAGAGCTGCAGAAACAGTTCTTCAGTTGTCACAGTTCTAAATAAGATGCACTAATTGCCTGTGGTATAATCTTCCAAAGATAAAACACTCAAAACACCATGATTTTTCACTCTGTACATAGTGTATTTTCACACTGTTGATATTCTGTATACTATACTAATGCTGGATATGACCTCCCTTTGCTCTCTAAACAGCCTCAAATCTCCAAAGCATGGATTCCACAAGAAACATTCCTTTGAGATTCTCTTTCCATGTTGACACGATTCCATCATTCAATTCCTGCAGATTTCAGTTGTAGTTTCATGCTGTGAATCTCCTTGAACCACATCCCAAATATGTTCTACTGCATTCAAATACCATGAATGAGAAGATCACTAATACGTTGAACCGATTGTCATGTTCATGAAACCAGTTGAGATGATTTTTGCTTTTAAACATGGAACATCATGCTGAAAGTAGCCATTAGAAGACAGGTAAATTGTGGCCATGAATGGATGCACATGGTCTGCAACAATATTCAAATAGGCTGTGGCATTTAAGTGATGATTGATTGGTATTAAAGGACCAAAGTGTCCCCAGAAAACAATTACCCATACCATTACACTGCCTCCACCAGCCTGGAATGTTGACCCATGGATTCATGCTGTTGGCACCAAATTCTGACCCTATCATCAAAACACCTCAGATGAAATCGAAATTCATCAGATCAGGCTAAATTTTTCCAGTCTTCAACTGTCCAGTTTTTGTCAACCTCTGTCCAATGTGTCACGCAGACAACCACGGCACTTCTGCACTCCACGGCACTTCCGTTGTACTGGTGTGAGTGGATCAGACAAAGCAGTGCTGCTGGAGTTTTTAAACACCTCAGTGTCACTGCTGGACTGAAAATAGTCCACCAACCAACAATGTCCCTTCACCAGCATCCTGTACGCAGCACTGATGAAGGATTAGAAGATGACTGTAGAACACCAAACTGTGCAAAAACAGATGAACTACTGTCTCTGACTTTACATCTACAGGGTGGCACAATATGGTGGATGTGTCCACTCACACCAGTACAAAACACACTAACACACCATCACCACTTCAGTGTCACTGCAGTGCTGAGAATGATCCACCACCCAAATAGTACCTGATCTGTGGTGGTCCTGGGGGGGTCCTGACCATTAGGGAGCAGAGTAAAGGGGACTAACAGTATGGAGAGAAACAGATGGACCACAGTCAGTTATTGTAGAACTACAAAGTGTATCTATATGGAAAGTGGAACTGAGAAAATGGACAATGAGTCTAGAGAAAAGGAGTCACAATGTTATGCCTGATTGGTGTATATCTGAGTCAGTTTGGATTGGTGTGAGTGATGCAGGGGTTGGAGAAAGAACTGTTTTATTTTTCTTTCTTTTTACTTTATTTTATTTTGTAAAAATGAAAGGTGCTTAGACTGGTGACTACGGGGATCGAAATAGTGAACCGGCATGCTACCACAGCACTAGCTGTGAGAAAAAGGACAAAAACAAGAACTAACCTGTGGACTCATGGAAGGAGCTGAGAAACCTCTTGGGAAGAAACTAATCAAAAGAAAATGCATTAGCCAACAGAAAGGGAGGGGTGTGTCTGCAAAGCCCCTAGCCACAAAATAAGAAAGCAGCTAATGAATGCTGAGCGTGGGTCACGCAGAAAGAAACAAGAGACCACGGGACCCGAAAGTGGAATCCTCATGCTTCCGGGGATCAAGCGGCTAGCTAAGGCTAATCCCACAGAGCACTTTATCTCCTTGGGAAGGGGGAGAATAATGCTGTAATGCAGCCGCAATAATGCAGCTGCAGTAGCCCTGAAGTGACAGTTATTACATTGGGGATGACCCCTACCGCTGACCCCCTTTAAGGCCTGATGTTACCAAAACTGTCCCTACTAGCTTATCTCACACCGTAGCGCTACAAATTACCAACAAAGGTGTGCTGAGAGGCACTGCTCTAAACCTGGTTTAAATAGGCAGTGTGCAGGTGTCTCTTGTCAGCCACGATTGGCACTTGGGTTGCTGGGAGTTGTAGTCCTTCCAGCGCACCTACTCGCAGTTATTGTAGGTATTTTAGACCAAATGTAGATACCCTTTAAATGATGTTACTGAAAGGCTTTTAACAAATGAGAATGGGATGGGTTTTTTGGGGGACTGAGCCAGGAATATGTTAGTTTGCATAAGAGGCTGTTGTGAGTGTCACGTTATGAATGATACACTACCTCTGAATAGTACTGTATCAGAACTGATAGATGGGTCTTCCACAGCACTCTCTATGTTGTGTCTTAACTCATGCTTTGTGTTTTAATAGCATTGCACACTTCGCAAATGGTCAGTGTGACAAAATCTGTACATGTAAGCAGTGAACTCTAATGAGAGACAAGTGTACGTGATTAGTACTCAGGTAAAGATGTACGTGCCAGTGGAGTATTGTGCTGGGTGTTGTAGGGGCAGCCATGTTTGTTGGCTGCGGTGTGTTTTGGGAAATGTTGTCTTGCTAGGATTCTGGCAGTAATGTGACAGAACCTACTAATATCTACAATCCACAGTCGGCTGGCACAGTTAGTTCTGGGCATGTTTGACCCAGGGAAGAAACTGTGACCAGCCACCTTGGTCCTCAGAGCAAAAGGTTCTCAAATAATGTTCCACCTCTAGGTTAGCTTGCATGTTGGCCATTGGCTTTTGGGTGGAAGCCTGAAGTGAGGCTTACTAATACCTCTAGTTTCTCTATGAAACTTGACCAGACTCTGGACCTTGATCACTTACTCTGTCCTCAGATATTCCAAACTATCAGAAAACATTGTTGATCAGGAGCTCAACATTTTTGAAGGAGGAGAGGAGCCTGGGATGAGGCACAGGGACTATGATGACCATGATAACAGTGTGGTAGGTTCTCTGGGTTTGAGATGCAGGGGAATGGGCAATTTCCCTGTCTATATCCCAAGTTATGGCCTGGAGGAAGCATGAGGGAGGCAGGAGAGTTCCAGGATTCTGGTTACTGGTGATGGTGCTGAGCAGGGCATATGTGGAAGTCAGCTTTGACATTCTTGGAGCCTGGACTGTAAGAAACCTGGCAAAGAACAAAGCCTGTTGGCCATGCGAGGGATTTAGCTGTATTTAGGTACTGAAGATTTTTGTGGATTTTTCTTTAAATACCATAAATGGATGGGTGGCTCAGTCTATCAAGTGATGCCATTTCTCCAGGGCAAGTTCAACAGTCAGCAGTTCACAGTTACTAATATTATAGGTTTGCTCAGAGTCTTTGGCAAACCACTGCCCCCAATCCAGTGTCTGATGCATCAACTGCAGTTATGAAGGGCTTAGACAGTTTGAGTTGTTGCAGGATGGGGTGGTGGTTGACATAAGATGAGTAAAAGCTTCATTGGCTGCTTGATTCCAGGCTAAGTGCTTACCTCCCTTTCTGAGGAGGGAATTTAATGGACTGTTTATGGAACTGAAGCCCCAGATGAACCTAAAAAATCTCTGCAGATCCAGTTCATGGAGTGGGCCTTTTATTCATTATTGCTACCATTTGTCCGTGGCATGCTCCATGAAGAAAATCAAATCAAGGTCACGTGAAATTCAATTTTCTCCTTTGGCATAGAGGTGGTTTTTCAAGAGATAAGACAAGACTTCCCAGCTTGGAGTACAAGATATGGAATTTTGCAGTATTCATAGTGGCCAGAGGTGGTGCTAAAGGCTGCCTTCTATTCCTCACTTTCTTTGATGTGCACTAAGTTGTAAGCACTGTGCAAGTCCATGTTGGTGAAGATCTCAGTTGTTCTACCACACAAGGGGCCAGAGAAAGGGGCTTTGGTATAACTGACACCAGGTCTTGGACCTCCCCTTTCTTTACAGCAAAAAAAGAAAGCTGCTGATGCTAGAGAAATAGAGGGGCAAATGTAACTTTGCTGGAGGGCTTCCTGGAAATACTCCTTCATATATTGCTGTTCAGTTACTCATAGGGGGTCATTGATGCTACGTGGTGTAGTGCCAAGTAGCAGGTCAATAGCATGGTATAGGGTCTGTGAGGTTTACTGAACACTTCTTAAATTTGTGTTACTTGGACAGGATTTGCTCAGATACTTGGGACTCAGGACTCTACTGTGGCTGAGCCAAGACTGAGGCATGGTCAGTTGTGACAGGGCTGAAAACCTTGTGTGTACCATTTCTTGATGTCTTTGTTGTGACAGGACCGATCTGGGGTTTGTGCAGATGCATCCACAGAAAGCCAAAGATAACTGAGTGCTTTGTGGTGTCTGTGGCCAGAAATGTGATAGTCTCTTGATGGAGAGCCCTTACTGAGAAGCAGTTTCCATGCAGTCCATTAGCACTTAAACATGGTCTCAGAAAATAAAACATGGTCTTTTACTGCCTTAACTGCCTTATCTGAACTTGCATGGTTACAGATTGGTGAGAAACAAATTGGGAAGGACTCACCAGAGAGGATTGTGGGGAGTTAGTCATCCTCTCTGTTGAACTGGATTGGACTGTGGTTTTCAGGTCTGCAGAACACTGAGCCAAGAAGTTGTCGGCTTGGCCACAGTAAAAGCAGAGATTTTACTGCTGGTGTTTATCACATTCACTGAGACCTAATTTGGCTTGGCCCTCAGCAGAATGATCAAAGACACTCCAGAATAGCTCAATGAACTGGTCCCATGATGACAAAGGAGCCCTTTCGGGGGTCTTCGGGTACGATGGCTTCAGGTTCAGGGGTAGTGGAGTCTGGCTCAAACCTCCATGAGAGGGCATCGGCCTTCCCATTCTTTGACCCTGGTCAATAAGATAAAACAAAGCCGAGTAAAGAATAGGGCCCACCTGGCTTGGCGTGTTAAGTTAAGTCTCTTGGCAGCTCGGAGGTATTCCAGGTTCTTGTGGTCAGTGAATATACATATTGGATGCTTGGCTCCCTCCAACCAGTGCCTCCACTCTTCAAGAGAGAGCTTGATGGCTAGTAGCTCGTGATCTTCCACGTAATAATTTTTTTTGGCGGGGGAAAGCTTCTTAGAAAAGTAGGCGACCTGGTGGAGCTTAGGTGGAGTACGGTGTGAGAGGACCACGCCCACGCCCTGGGATGAGGTGTCGACCTCTACAATGAACGGCTGGTCAGGGTCAGGTTGTTTAAGGACTGGTGCAGTGGTGAAGGCCCTCTTTAGCCATTGGAATGCTTGGGCAGCGTCCGCATTCCATTTGAGCACCTTTGTGGCCCCCTTCAATAAATCAGTAAGTGGCTTGGCTATGGAACTAAAACTTCTGATAAAACGTCTATAAAAGTTAGTGAAACCTAGGAATCGTCGGAGCTCTCGTACAGTAGTCAGGGAGCTCCATTGGGTGATTGCCTCCACCTTCTCACAGTTCATCGCCACTCCGTCGGGTCCAAAGTTGTAACCTAAGAACTCTACCTGGGGCTGATGAAATTGACATTTCTTCCTCTTTACGTATAGGCCTTTGGTGAGAAGGTGACGGAGGACCTCTCTGATGCAGAGGCCATTACTAGGTATTCATAATGACCTGACGTTGTGCTAAATTCCGTCTTCCACTCGTCCCCCTTTCTAATGCGAATTAGATTGTACATGCTGCGGAGATCTAGTTTAGTGAAAATGGTGGCTCCTCGTAGCTGTTCCAGGGCTGAAGGGATGAGTGGAAAGGGGTAGGGGTATCTGACGGTAACCTTATTAAGCCCTCTATAGTCTATGCATGGCCTGAGACTGCCTCCCTTCTTTTCCATGAAAAAGAACACTGCTGAGGCTGTCGATGATGAGTGATGGGTGTAGCCTTGACGGAGAGCTTCCTGGATGTACTCCTCCATGGCCTTTTGCTCTGGGAGAGTCAAAGCATAAATCTTGTTGCGAGAGGGAGTACAACCGGGTAGAAGGTCCACAGCGCAGTCATAAGGTCGATGCGGGGGAAGGCCCTCGGCCCTGCAGTAGTTAAAAACTTTGCGTAAGTCGTTGTACTTAGGAGGAACATGAACGTCAACATTAGAATCAGGGCTCTCAACCTTGGTTGTTTGGATCGGGCATGACTTGACATCTAGGCAGTGTGTGAAACAAAACGAGGACCATTAGAGGATCTCCCCCTCTCTCCAGGAAATGAGTGGGTTATGGAGTGTGAGCCAGTCCATGCTGAAGATGACCGGGTGCTTAGGAGACTCTATAAGGAGGAAGGAGATCTTTTCTTCATGCAGGAGACTGACCTTCAACCTCAGAGGAACCGTCTGCAGGGTAACCCTGCCATCTCCAGTGGGGTGCCATCCACAGCCCGAACCTGGAAGGAGGAATTTGTCCTCAGAACCGGGATGCCCTGGGCTTCAGCAGTGGCTCGGTCGATAAAACTTGCTGCTGCTCCTGAGTCGACAAGTGCTGGAAGGAAACAAGAAACGTGAGCTCAATCGAAAAAGTGAACTCAATCAAAAAGTTCACTCAAAGTGAACTCAATCGAAACACCTGGTACAGTGCTACTAATCCCTGGCAGCACCCCAAGTGCGAGTAGCGTAAGAGAGCCTTATGGGACATGTGGCTAAGGCATGACCTCGCTCCCCGCAGTAGAAGCACAGCCACAGTGTAGCTCGTCTTCTTCTTTCCTGGGCGGAGAGACACAGGGGACCTAAGACCATGGGTTCTGATTCATCAGATGTGACCTCCATCGGGGTGTTGTCTGGCTGGATGGAGGTGGCGATCAGGGTCTCCAGGGACATGTCCAAGTCTCTGCACGCCAGCTCTTGCTGAATCCTGACATTGAGCCCTCTTCGGAAGGTGACCTTAAGAGCCACGTTGTTCCATCCGCTTTCAGCTGCCAGAGTCCGGAATTCCAGAGCGTAATCTGCTGCACTCCGCTCACCCTGCAGCAGAGAAACGAGACACTCTCTGGCACAGTGGCCGTCAGCGCTATGGTCGAAAACTTGCCGAAATAACTCAATAAAGCGAGGATAGGAATGAGCGCTCTCACCTGCATGATGCCAGAGGGCAATCACCCACTGTAGTGCCTTGCCGCTGAGCAGACTCACGATCACCGCCACCTTCTGAGGGTCAGAGCGCTGGCCGTGGAGTGTGAAATACAAGTCACACTGGAGGAGAAATCCCTTTCAGCCCTCAGGCTTGCCATCATAGCGCTCTGGGAGAGAAGGCCAGAGCATGGAGGGGAGAAACCAAACACAAAAGGTAGAAAGTTCAGAAGATATCAAAAGATGCAGGAGGCGAGGGCAGGTAAACTCTATGCTCTGGTGCCGGGCTTCTGAAACATAAACAAAGGAAAACTATGACTAGGCAGAAAAGCTAGCTTCAAGGCGAAGAACAGAAGAATGAGCTTAAGGCAAAAACACAGAAACTTAACTTGGAGCAAGGAGCAGACGAAATCTGGCGATGGCCGGCGTGAATGAAGTTTCACTGGCATTGATCCGCCCTGAGGAGTTAAAACAAGGCTCTTTTATACTCCTCAGGGCGGCTTGATGAGCAATCAAACATGGCTGCCAGCAGGTGCGCCTAATGTGCAGGGCCCTGTGGGAGATGCAGTCTGGTCGATGAGTTCTCCCACAGGGGGGCTCTGGTGACCTCTGGCGGCCGTAGAAGTAACACAGGCCTCTTATAATTATATAAATAAACACAAAAACTATGATAAAATATTTTAAACAACATTTTTTTCCATGAATAAGAAGAGACAATCATGAGACATGATTTGGAGATGGTGCTCCAAATTGGCACACTCCATCATGGAATTATATTTTTTAAAATTCCCTCTGCATATCTTTTTAGCAATGTTAATCGGTAGAGCCAACCAGGAAATTGGCAGATTTCTCAGAACCTTCTCTGCAGACAACCAAGAGGACTGTGCACAATTTCATGGGCACAGTATGCCCAGAGTTCCCTACTCAAATGTGCATGCCAGAATCGGTGTCAGAGTCCCAGTGAACATCACAGCCTGCAAATGTGGCTCACAAAGACTATAACTGCCATAACTTATAACCATTGTCATGATCATAGTCATCTTATTACATGATCATACACACCTGATTATATGATCATGCACACATGAGTTCAATCACAGTCCTGCAGTTCTGCTGCAGAATAAATTTGGGGATAATCATATGCCTCCCTTATGGTATTGCATGATGGATAAGTATCTGTCTATATTTCTCAGCATTGAGGACACCATTAATCCTGACCAAATCTCCAAATCCATTTGCAGAAATGCAGCCCCAAACTTGCAAGGAACCTCCACCATGTTTCACTGTTGCCTGCAGACACTCATTATTGTACCACTTTCTAGCCCTTTGATGGACAACTGCCTTCTGCTACAACCAAATATTTCAAAGATTTTCAGTCCAGAGCACTTGCTGCCATTTTTCTGCACCCCAGGTTCTATGTTTTCATGCATAGTTGAGTTGCTTGGCCTTTTTTCCAGGTTGGAGGTATGGCTTTTTGGCTGAACTCTTCCATGAAGACCACTTCTGGCCAGACTTCTCCATACAGTAGATGGGTGTACCTGGGTCCCACTGGTTTCTGCCAGTTCTGAACTGATGGGGCTGCTGGACATCTTCTGATTTTGAAGGGCAATAAGCTTGATGTGTTTGTAATCTGCTGCATTAAGTTTCCTTGGCAAACCACTGCTTTTACGATCCTCAGTGTTGCCCGATTCTTTGTGCTTCTTCAAAAGAGCTTGAACAGTACATTTGAAACCCCAGTCTGTTTTGAAATCTTTGTCTGGGAGAGCCCTTGTGATGTAGTATAACTACCTTGTGTCTTGTGGCTGTGGTCAGTCTTGCCATGGTGTATGTCCTGTGACATGAAACTGTCTTCCACAGCTTCACTTTGGTAGCAGAGTTTGGCTGTTCCTCACCCAGTTTTAAGCCTCCTACACAGCGGTTTATGTTTTAGTTAATGACTGTGTTTCAACCTATTTGTGAAATTGATGAGCATTAGCACCTGTATGGTATATTTGGTTGATCATACACCTGACTATAATCCTACCAAGTCCCTGACTTTGTGAAAGTGTACTTATAAGAATTGATGCTGGTTTGAAGGCAAAGGGTAGTAACACCAAATACTGATTGGATTTAGATTTTT
>JAOUQY010000027.1:14359931-14369935 GCA_028566355.1 Doras micropoeus
ACAACAACAACAACAAAAACACAAGGATCAGATATCCTTATCTTTGTTTGGTCCTCACACCCACCCACACACACACACACAGATAAATAATTTGCTCACTGGCTTTTGGGATTTGCCACACAAGTGCAGATTTATAGAATTTTGTGTTTCATATGTATGCATTGAACATTAAACTAGTCACTTTTCATCTGTGCACTGTCTAACATTTTTATGCTTTCTGAATTTTCTGTAATTTTGTGTTGTGGGTACTGTCAAAATAGCTCAGTTGTAAAATTTTGCTTGCCATGGCAATCTCTCTCTATTACATATGCCCACACACACATGCATGCACACACATACATACACTAATGTTTGTATTGCAATGCTTAGGAAGACTTTCCACTGATATAATTATTACTACTGTTAATTAACCCTAACCCTAACCCTAACCTTAACCTCAATAATGAAAAAGCAGCAACTTTTTGGCTCTTATTTTTTACATTTTTGTTAAAATTTACAACAACAACAACAAAAACACAAGGATCAGATATCCCTATCTTTGTTTGGTCCTCACACCCACCCACACACACACAGATAAATAATTTGCTCACTTTGTATTTTTGTCTTGTTATGGATAATAATTATAATTTTAAGAAAGCAGGAAACATTTGGGGAGAGGGGGTGTTTGAAAAACTGGCTTTTGGGATTTGCCACACAAGTGCAGATTTATAGAATTTTGTGTTTCATATGTATGCATTGAACATTAAACTAGTCACTTTTCATCTGTGCACACTTAAACTAGATTTGCTGCTTTACTAAAGTGCAAACAACTTTTCATTAGGCTTCTGCTTATCGAGTTTATTTTTATTTATTTGACCTATTGTGTGCCAATAATTATGCAGTTGACTGTTTAATCTCTAAAGCCAATCAAGAAACCACTTGTAAGATAATCAATTATACCAAGAAAGATTAATTATTAACTTCATGCTCCAAAGAGAGTGTCAATTTCTATAGCTGATGCTTGCCAAAGTTGAACTAACATTATGTTTGGCTTTCCGTTCATTCGCGTATTCTTCTTCAGCAATCATTTTATCCTGGTTAGGATTTGTGGTGGATCTGGATCCTATCCCAGAAACACTGGGCACAAGGTGTGAATACATCGACTTATTCTCACCTAGGGGCAATTCAGAGTAGTCAATTCACCTGATATGAGGAGGAAACTAGGAAACCCATAGGCTACCCTCATGAACACCATCAAGGAGAACATGCCTTAGAGTTGTACAATTTGTTGTACAATTATATCAGTATCTCCACCACTATTCCACTTCCTCTTTCCCCCCTCTTCCTGTCCTCTTCCTCTTTTGACTTCCTGACAGGTAAGTCTATTTCACTGTGACAAACTACATTCATGTAATTGAACTGTACATTTTAGTCATGCACAACACAAACACTTTTGACTTCCTCTTTTTTCTTCCATTTTGAAATATTTGCTCTCCAGTTGTTTTAAACAAACTATTACAAATTCTGTATAACAATTTGCCTAAGTAGAAATATAAAAAATATATTATTATTATTTATTATATTATAATAAATATAGTTATAGTTGATAAAACATTATCGGTGAGAACTTGAGCTGTCTGTATACTTCGATTGTGCCCAGCACAATCAACAGCATAAAGATGGTCTTTGTGTTTAGGGGAGAGAAATGAGGTAACGTCTGTCTATCTGTCCAAAAAAATCTGTCCATTGCACTGTAAAACTTAATTCAATTTGGTGACGCTTGATCCAATTTGATCTCATTTGTACATAATTGTTTGAGGTCACACTTATTTTATCTGTCAGACCTCATAACTTGAATTAGTTAATGACATACACTGAGCAAAAAAATGAGAAGAAACATTAGAAGAAATGTCTATAAAGCAGACATGGTTATGTGTCATATTTTTCAGCTGTGTCAGAAGTAAGTTCTGAGATGATCAGAAGTTTCTGAGAAAAAAAACAAAACAAAGCACTGTGAGAAAAGTGACAAACAGGACAAGGAGTGTTATGGAACCACTGAGTACTGGTTCAGATGTTGTGTGTTTTGTGATTTAGCCCGCTTTCAGGCATTGTTTTTCAGCAGTTCGCCATCAGTGTGTGGGTTTCTGTCGCCCCTGGAATGTCGCGTGTGGGTGGAACATTCGTGGAGCATTCTCATAACTCTTGCAGGACGGAGGTGGAGAAAGAAAGAGATAGACCACAAGGGTAAGGGCAGGAGTAAAAAAAAAAGCGAGAGAACTAGAGGGTGAGATAATGGGTCAGCAAAAGTGAGGGAGAGAAATGTTTTTTTTGCTTTCTTTACTCTTTTTTGTGCCCAACTTGTTTGGCAGTGAAAAGCAGGGACAGCATGTCCAGAGTTCTGAACGTTGGTGCATGTTGGCATAGTAATGCGAGAGCCCTGCTGGAGCACCAAAGCCTGTCAGCTAGCTCTACTAGTATGTGGCTACACACAACTCGACATGGAAAACAATTACACTATTGTGACCAATTTCATCTACACTCTGTGGTATGTCCCTTATGTGTACTGTATATCAAAGAGGTCCATCTTCACAAATAATGAAATAATGCTTGCTGGTTTTTCTGCATAATGCATACCGCAAACTATTCGACCACTTTTTTTTTTTTTGATATGTCTGAAACAAAGTGAATCAGTAATATCTGTTTGATCAACAACATATGCTCCTACCCCCACACTCGATATCTAGTATGTATGACAATGAGTAGAGAGGAGGAAGAGAGGGACAGCCAGAGAGAGGAAAAGAGAGTTTGTTCTCCCAAGTGGTTTTGGCCTGTTTCAGGGAGTTTGGATGGAGTCCACAGTCTCTTCCATTCCATGCTTCTATATGGGGGTTGTGTTATGTAAGTAAATCTATTGTCAGTGAGTTGAACAACAGAAGGCTCACTGGCAGAGAGGAAAGACTGGAGAAAAGAGACATGTAAGTTTGTTCTCCGTGGGAGGAGAAGTTAGTGGAGAAGAGAGGAGAGAGGTTAGTTAGAGGAAGTTGGGGAAGAGGAGGGAAAAAAAAGAGAATTCTCTTTTACAGGTGGTTGATTCTGAAGCACACCTGAAGCTTACAACGTACAAACATACACATCCCTCTATTGCAGCTCCCAGATTTTTATTATCAAAATCAAACAAATGAAATATATAACAGGAATCATTCATTTTAATTTTCTCCCATTACATACATGGGACATGGTACATTGCTATCATTGCTCCATGATGGTTGGCTGCACATGTTTTTGGACTATGGGAGGAAACTGGGAGGAGCACCCAAAGGAAATCCACACAGACACATGGGCAGGACATGCAAACTCCACATAGAGAGGACCCATGCCACCCTGCCTGGGACTCAAACCCGGGACCTTCTTGCTGTGAGATGACATGCTAACTGCCTTTCTTTGGCTTGTGGGAGGAAATCAACACAGGGGAATTTGATAGAACATGGATTGGAAAATAAAACAGAGGGTGTCACTGATTTCTTCAACCCAGAAATTTTTATCAACATTTTCCCCCCAGGGTTTTTAACTGTAACAATTGCTTTTTATGTAATTAAGATGATAAAGATTATTATATCAAGGAGGTATCAACTGGAGCAAGGAGCTGATCCTCAAAGGGACAGTCTATCTGCAGATATTCATTACAAGATTACTTGATTGAAGGCCCCTGAATTGTACTATTTAGCTGCACCCAGAGTGCCTTGTTAATTTGCTTCTCTGAGTTTACAAACATCTTGGCCCATGTTTTAGTTATTTACACCCATTTAGTGTATGGACATTTCAAACATCTCCTCAGCATGCATATTTCAACAATGTGAGAGAAGATGCCTATACTTTAGAAAATTCATCAGTTGAGGGTTATTGGCATGCATTACAAGGATGAGTTATCTAATCCAACAAACATACAGAAAACAAATTATCAATTTAAGAATTTTCTAAATTAATCTCAATGTACACATTGTATCATTTAAAAATACAAATTAAAAACAGTTCAGTTTCTGCATTTTTTTGGATGTTTTACAAAATGACCAGCCTATAATCACATTATCTCCATTTAAAAAATAAGACCTAAAGTTTATTTTATATCACGCATATTTTTTTTTTTTATATTTCCAGCAGTTACTGAGATTGGTTCACAAACAAATAAAAACAGTAATATCTGTAATCAGTCTGAAGTGTTAAAATCAGCACATGGAATATACAGCACTTTGCTTTGTGATATCAAGAGGGTTTAATAATGCAATTTTCTCATATATTGGCTTTCTGACTATAAAACAGTTGATCAGATTTTTCTACGTAATTATTGTTGTAAAACAAAGACACAAAAAAAACCGCAAACATAAGACATCCATTTGAGTGTGCCAGTAATCTTCAATAATCTGAAGATGATAAAGAGCACACTGGACTCAGTAGGTACAATAAGTAGAGAGAACATGGCTTTGTAAATTGTCAGAAGACTGGCATTCACCAGAAAAATTACACTACATGTCAATTCATGTAAATATATTTGTTTGAAACAGAACCAAGCCAGAGACATATTTTGCTCTAATGTGGATGTTATTGCAAGCACTTTTAACCTTGTAAATTTGTAAACCTAAAATACTCATATATTACACAAAGCACGGATTTACTGTATGTAAACACAGAACAGACTTATTACAATCATTCACGAAAAAATGTCTATTGATACATTAACAATCTGCCCATTTTATATTTTCTATGAAAGCAAATGATTTTGAAACAGAGAGGACATCTTTAATCACATCTCAGTTTATTTGTTCTAAACCCATTTCCCAAACATGCATCCACTACACAGTGACTTCATTTGCTACATGTTGGTGGATGTAGCTAAACTTGGAAAGCGTGGGGCTGCCGAGCAGTTTGCTGGGATTCATTGACAGTAAGAAGAGAAAAGAATTGAAGAGAACTGAAAATTTGCAGAGGTCTTGGGACAGTCAGCTCTCACCACAGCCTGTCTGTCTGGATTCTTTCTTGCACTTTCTGTCTGTCTTCAGTCTAATAATAAGTCTGACTTGAACTTATTCAAGTCAGAGTTTTCTTATTGTGTCTCCTTACACACTGGCATTCAAAAAGAACTGACAAATCACTTTAGCATAGAGTCACTGGGAATTTAAATATTTAATTGTAAATGTAATTGTGGCTCAGTAGAGTCATTGTGACATGGCCTCCACAGATACTTGTTCACAAGACAAGCAAGGCTCAAATATAATTTCTCATCAAAATGTCTTTTAAAGGACCTTTTATGGTGATAGATCCCAGGCCAGCATAACTGTGGCTACATCTCTCTACTTCATGCTAATTTCTCATGTCATCACTTCTAGTATGAACATGCTGTGAACTTAGTTGTCCTGAAAAAAGAATAAAAGAACAAAATTGCACACTCTGATCTCCATTCAAAAGATTTTTAAAAATATAGTTCAGTGAGTGTATCCCTGTCAGATGTGTTTTGCTGTTAGTGTAGCAACATAAAAGGAATACCAGTGTTTTTAACCTAATATCATACATTGGCTGAAGGGGAGGGGTGTCAGGTGGCCCCTGGAACTGCCTGATGTTTTAAAGGATTTATGAGTGAGAAAGACAGGGAAGAAGAGAATGAGTGTGGATAAAGAGATGATTGAAGAAAGAGGGAGAGAGGAAGAATGGGAGGGGGATAACAAACAAATGAGTAGAGATGGGGATTGACTCCCAAATGGAGGGGGGGGCTTTCTGGTCCCCACAAAGTTATAAAAACATGGTCCACACATGCACACACACACACACACACACACAGTGCTTAGCCAAGAAAACTGGTTCCAGAGCGGCACCAACACTATGCTGGTCTACAACCAAGAACTGCTTACATCAGGAGCTGGGGTGGGATTATCATGACTGACTAAACCTTTGTGACCATTATTAAAGAAATAAAAACAGCTACAGTAGCATCTAGTCTGCCTAACCTTAATACAAAAAAGAAGAATGGATGTGAAACCTAAGCTGCAGTAATCCGCAATTATTTTTGTTGTGCTTGGTGCTAGCTTTTAGTGATGTTATGTTTGAATCTGATCCAAATCTTAGCCTATCTAATAATTATTTCACAGATAAACCTAGTAAACCCTGCATACTAAAAGAAAAAAGAATACTAATAATCCATTCTTTTGATTATGTTATTGTGGGGCTTGGAACCATAAGATCAGGCTGTGTTCAAAAGGCCATTATTCCCATACCTAGTAGCATTGCTGGGAAAGCGGAAGTATTTGCAGTGATGTACTGATGTGGCTCTGCGGTGCCTCTCAAGTCCATGGAAAAGCAAACATGTTCTTAGTAGGTTCGCAAGTTGAACCAACTCTGAACAGGCTCTGGCACCAGCCCAGCACTAGCACCTAGGTTGCTTTGGCGGAAAAGGAGTACATGTGAAGATCTGCTACCTTTCCAGGAACGACATAAACAGATTCCCTGGATATGAAGCTGAAAGATCTATAGGTCGTTGAAGTAAAGAATAAGCATATTGGGTCATTCCACCATTATTGAACAAAGTACTCTTCATCAAAAAATTTGTACTCCAAATTTATTTACACTCCAAAATTATTGTCTCAGTAAAATTGAGTCCTCTGGCCAGTAAAGAAAAATGAGTAAAACATTAGTAAGTGGCAGTTCTGCAGACAGACACACCTTATTGATGAGAGAGGTCAAGGGAGAATGGCCAAACTGGTCTGTGGTGAGAGAACGGCTACAGTAACTCAGATAACTACTTTGTCACAAAGCAAACATCATCTCAAACAGGTTTCATGAGCATTCAAGTCAATGGATCTTAATCAAATAGAACCCCTTGTGTAGTAGAACAGGAGATTCACAGTATGAAAGTGCACCAAAACTCTGCATGAACTGCATGATGTAATCATGTCAATGTGTACCAGAATCTGAATGGAAGGTTTCCAACATCTTGTGGAATCTATGCCATAAAGAACTGAGGCTGTTTTGACAGCAAAGGAAGGCCCTATCCTGCATTAGTATAGTGCTCCTAATAAAGTGCTCAGTGAGTGTAAGATCTTTCTTGTTGGTTTTGATGGCCATGCCTTGAATCAGTGTAAAGACATTACAAAAGAATTTTAAAAAATGTTGTATGTTAAAACCAAATTTGTAATATGTCCATAATTCAGATTTACTTTATTTCTAAGACACCTTTGGACATAGCAGCATAGCATCCCAAAGCAGCTTTACAAATACATAAAATCCAGAAAAGAACACAGATTATTAGGTATACTCTTTCACGAAACTGTTAGAGAGAATGTAACTTGTGTACACAGTGCAAGCAGGGACTTCCGCTATGACCGCATAACTAAAAGGAACAGCCAGAATCTTACACAGATATGAGGGAGCCCTGGGACATCAATTCCACCACACCAGCACACCTGAGTGAACGCGTGAGAGTGGGGGGGTGACAACATCCAAACATCCCAGTTTACCAAAACACTTTATGCCCATGAACCCTCCAGATCTGCACCTTTACCTAATAAGAAAAGCTACTGACAAAAGGCTTGACTAAACAATTAGGGTTTCAGCCTAGACTAAAACACTGAGACTGGGCCTGAGTCCTGAACACTAAATGGAAACCTATTCCATCTGGGGCTTTGTAAGAGAAAGCTTTGGCCCCTGCTGTAGTCTACATTATTCAAGGTATCAAGAAATCACCTTTTGATCAAAGTAGGCATGGCAGATCATAACAGACTAAAGGTTCACTCAGATACTGCGTAATACAAGACCATTTAGCACTTTATAGGTTAATAGTAGTATTTTATAATCAATGTGAAATTTGACTGGGAACCAAGGCACTGTGTCCTTTACATATTCCTCAAATTTATTAAGCTGGTGTCTCTTATCTGGCTTTGCTGAGACATACAACTGTGTCATCAGCATAACAGTGGAAGCTGATACTGTATTTATGAATAATTTTACCCAGAGGTAGCATATGTAGAGAAAAAAAGCAATGGGCTTCAAACAGAACCTTGTGGAAACTCACCATTTACATCTAACAATGGTCAGTCAAGTAGTACCTGAGCCAGGAGAGGGCCATTCCCTTAACTCCAACATCATTTTCTATTCTATGAAGGAGAATTGTATGATTGATGGTGTCAAAAGCTTCTCAAAGGTCAAGTAGCACAAGCAAGAACACACAATCCTGATCAGAGGTCAGCACTAAGCCATTTACCACTTTAATAAGAGATGTCTCTGTGCCATAATGAGGCCTACATCTTGAGTAATAGATTTCATGAATGTTATTCCTGTGTAGGTATGAGCATAACTGCTATGCTACAACATTGTATAGGATCTTGGAGATAAAGGGGAGGTTTGATATTCGCCTACAGTTTGACAGCTGACAGGGGTATTGGTCAGGGTTTTTTTAATCAGGGATTTGATAACTGCTATTTGTATACATATATAGGTACACAGCCATTGCTAAGGGAAGAAGTTATTATTGTTAGAAGAGTTTTGAAGAAACCTTTAGTAAAGGATCTATCGCACAAGTTGACGATTCTGATGATTCTCAGTCTTTCGAATGAGAATAAAACTTTCAAGTCACTGATCTGATATGTTTATACTGTCCTCTACATAGTTAGTTATCAGATTGCCTGGTGTTAAGTTAGTATGAATTTTTTGCCTGATATTTAAAATTTTCTCATTGAAAAAATTCATGAAGTCATTGCTACTACATATCAATGACGTGCTTGCTTCTGTGGCAAAATTCCTTAATTTTGCTACAGTATTAAATTAAGGAATCTAGGATTATTTTTTATTATGTTTTATTATCTTCTATTAGAGTGGAGAGATATGTTGATCTAGCAGCACTAAGAGCTTTTCTATAGCTCAAGAGGCTCTCCTTTGATGCTGTTCAAAATACTACCAATTCAGTTTGACACCATTTAAGTTCTAATTTGCAAGTAGTCTGTTTTAAGATGCAGATGTGATTGTCACACCAGGGTCCTAGTTTTTCTCTCTAATTATTTGTCTTTTAAGAGACACTATATTATCCAGAGTTTAATGAAACGTTGACTCGAAGCATTCAGTCACTTCTTGTTACTATATTATATCTCCTTACCCATAGCACACCCATCAACCACTCATGAGGCAACCATTAAGATAACACTGATGCTTCCAATGTGAAGCAACTGTTTCACAGTGTGATCACTTTCTTGACCTTTTTGCAGCTGTTGCTCCTGTTAAGGCCTCAGCTTTATAACAGCAGCTGGAACTCTGTCATGTGTACCCCCTCCTCCATTCCATGTGTCATATCAAAACCATATCACTGCCTGTCTCACCCTCCTCCTTTTCAAAAAGAAAGAGTCAAAAGTCTGGTCTCTGAAAGCAGCTTCCAAAGCAGTTCATAAGGAAATAAGAGCAGTACACATACCTTATATATGGTCATACAATTTGTCTCCAAGAAAGAGGGAAAGTGGAAGGAGGGTGAAGGGTTGGAGGCCTAAAACAGGTGGGCTGATTATCTCACAAAAAGCTTCCAAGAGACAGAAAGAGCTTCAGGTGGGACAGCAGGCGGGGGAGTGTCAAAAAAAGCAGGAAGGAGACCATTAATCTCATATTATATGTTATATAATATTATTATATATATAAACATATCATATGTTTCTAGTTTTATCCATTATTTTATCTATTTTATAAACGTACAAATAAAGAATCTCTCTCTTACCTTTACAATCTACATGGAGCTATATTAGCACTGCTCCAACTATTAATCAAGTAGCAGACCGGACTGCCTCATTTTCTTTTTGTTTTAACTTACTTGTGCCACCTTGTGTTTAGTAAGAGAAATGCATAGACATATATACATTTCAGTATTGTTTTTTTAAAGTGTCATTGTTATTTGTTTAAACCCCCAAAAAGAAACTATTCATAAAACATTCATCAGTGTTTTGTTACAAATGTGTATGGCATTTCAGTAAATAAAGTTATGCCTTTTATTCAGTTGTATAAAA
>JAOUQY010000027.1:14946689-14958356 GCA_028566355.1 Doras micropoeus
TGTGGTCTAAAATGACAGGTGTTTCAGTTTCATTGTCTAACCCCTGTAAATCATTTCCACATCTTATTTTAAAAGAACATGAAAAGTCGTCTTTGTTTTCCGTGCATCACGGAACTGAAGTAAAGCATCCTTGGCTCGATACTGACATTAAAATATGACCAAATTTCCATGTCCATTTTTTGAGTTCAGTTTGCTTGGATGTGACCATTTTGCTAAAATTTATGTAAATGTCCTCACAATCAATGAATTAAAACGGGTTTGGTCATTTGGGTTCATTCATTCACTGTTGGGTTCAGTGTTCACTACTTTCTTACTGTGACATTGTATGCTACAGGACCCCTGAGTGTGAACCCTAGAAAAAATGTGACATTCTCATTGTCATAGGGTACTGAGTGTATATAAAGTGGATGAACCGGGAACTTTTTCTTCTTGGGGCCCTCAAGGTACACAGTTCCCTCCTCGGTCCAGCCGGTCACACGTTTCAGCACTCCAGCAATTTCTGGCGTTTTCCACAATTCCCCTCTGAACCATTTCATGCGCTTTTCTGAAAGTGTGGGAAGTTTGGTGATACTTTCAATCTTACTCTTATGGACAAATTTATCATATCCGACTCCATTTCCCAGGAAGAAGTGGGTGTAAATCCTCCTCCTTCTATGAGGAATATCCTTCATTTTGGCCCAGTATGTTTGCTGGAGGTATTTGAGAGCAGACAAAATAATTTCATATTTGTCTTCCTTTTCATGATCGCTGTCATGCTCCTCTGGCCAAAACAACAAGATGCATAAAAACAGAGCACTTGGCAGGCATCTTGACTTGTCATAAGGGAAAAGGTTGCTGAGTTTTTGGAGATTACTCAGGGCAGCCAGTCTAGGTGACCTGGCTGAGACTGCACTTAAAGCAAAATGTGATGATATGTAGTTGACAAGGTCTATTTGGTGCATTTTGGCACCCATTGGATTCTTTGGATACAGTGAAATGATGTCCTCCAAAATTTTGACCTTGTCCTTGTCTTTTTGGTCGAGGATGGAAAAGATGGTTGTGAGGTTTCCCCCACCAAGTTGGTGAATAACCATGCGTTTAACGAAGGGGGTCATAGTAGCTGTATTAGACTGCCACTGATTAGACACGGTGCTGAGTGAAGCCTCACTGAAATACTTGCCATAAACAATAGACTTGGTTACCAACCAGTGCTTCGGGTGAGTTATTGTCATCTCACAGTTTACAGATGTTTCTTCTTCATCTGTATTTAGATCTGTCTGGAAATAACTCAAATCTTCTGATATGCATTCCAATGCTTCCCGCATTATGCCCTGAAGTTTTTTGAGTCTGCAGTGAAAGTGTTCCCAGGGTTTTTCAACCTCTTTGGGAATGTGGTTTGTGAGAAGGTATTTCAGGCATTCAGAATGACCATCACTCTTGTTTGAAAATATAGGAAGTGAAGACATTAGCTTTAACAAGCTGCATCCTACTTCTACAACTGCAAAGAATCCTGAATTGTTCATTGATTCAGTCTCTGCAACTGCTGCCTTCTCACATTCTTGGAAGCATTCGATGGCTTTAAGCGCTGTTTCAATGGCACCTGCTGTGTTTTCGGGTGTTTTGCGAATCTTTTCCATGGCTTTGCATTTCGTTGTGAACCATCTTCTGTACACCTGGCCTTTGGTATCAAGAATGTAGGAGTTGTTAGGCTTTTTACTTGCTGCAATGTCTGCCCAACGTTCTGCCTCTTCGAACCTTTCATGTCTGTAAGTGAGACGAGCTAGTTGCTGAGCAAATAATGCATCCTCGTTGAACCTTTTGTATGCTTCATTGAGAAGCTCAATTGCCTTTTCTGGCTTTTCATTTTCTCTTACATGCTCAATGAGGGGAGAGAAAAAGCTGTCTGACTCATCACCTTTGCTAATCCTATAGCGTCTCATAAACAGTGCACGAAGGAACTTTGTGTAATCTTCTCTCCCAAATCTGTGTTCAAAGAGTACATCGTTGTTAAGAAGATCAAGTGCAAGGTCACTTTGTTTTTGGTCACCCAGAAGCTGATGGAGAATTTCCTTTGCAACCAGTGGATGAATGATTCTGATAGATTTAATGTGGGTCCTTTCGTCTCTCAAATGTATAAAGACAAGTTTAGCCTGCTCACTCAGAGAACTCTCAAATGCATGTTGTGGAAATCTGTCCAAGCGGATAGATAAAGCAAGAAGGGCTTCGCAATGTGACTGAGAAATGAAAGAGTCCTGAACGTAGGCGTTGAGCAGAGCTACATAGCGAGTGAGTTGAGTGACGACAGATGCATGATCAATGTCTTGTAGTAAATGCATTACAAACTGCTTCACATATTCCGCAATGCTCTGATGTTTAAATTCCTCACTCATCAAAATGAATGTCAGGATGAACTCTGGCTGGAACTGCTGCTCAAGTTTTTGCCGTTTACTTGCAAATTGTCTTTTCTCTTTTGTTGAAAGTTTGTGAGTAACAGAGACATTCAGTAGGGGTGACCCCTTACACAGTTTCTCTGGAGTGTAGGATCGTCTACAGCTGAGGAGAATGAAGCATGGGATTCCCTGAACAATTTTCTTGGTGTAGACAGCTACTTCTAATTCATTCTTCAGGTCTTCCAAATATTCCTTGTCACAATCCTCAATAAGTAAGAGTACAGGTAGGCATTTCTTTGGATCTTTTTCCTCATACTCTCGAAGTTTAACAGCATGCTCTGCAACTATGGCAGTCGAGTAAGATGGTTTCACCACTGCACACCTTAGCGCCTTTCTTTGGTTCCAAAGAACCTGCCTTGCTACTGTACTTCCACCGCTGCCTGGATGATGGTATATATTGATGTTGTCAATGGGCATCTGATCTAAACTCCATTTAAGAATGTCACCAAGAAGTTTGCTCACTTCGTGATATGCATCTCTTTGAATCATCTCCCCAACAAACCTTTTCTCTGCAAGCCAAAAGTTCATCCATGTCACTTTTCCTCCGAGGTAAAACTGCCTCTCGATTTCTTCTTTCTCTGATTCAATGAAATCTCTGGTGGTGTCATCACACTGGTTGGCACCTAAAATCTCCAAGGAACACATCCTTTCCTCCTCACAGGTCTCAAGACAGGTAATTGCCTGGTTGTAAACAGCTAAGTGCTTGGTTGTACGAGGGGTGTTGGTCTGGACTCCCTGGAGAGTTGCACTGACATGGCTCATTTTCATCCCTACAACACTTGAAAGAGTTACAGTTTCGTTGTCGCAGGATCCAAGAGCAAACGTCTGCCACTTCTGAAAGTTCTCTTCTGATTCTGAGATGCATATGATGTCTTCATGACCTTCCATGTCAGTGAAAAACTCATAGAATGTGTTCAGTAGGGGTATCTCAACAGGAGAGGTGAGAAGGAAGATCACAAGGAAGGTTCCTTTAGGCAAGATATCCTTGCAGATCAATGAAACACAATCCTTGAGGAATGTCCTCCTTGTTTTAGACCAAGTATTTTCATCACAAGGCATCTCATTACCTTTGAAATCACTTCGTCCATTACAAAATATCCAGCTTGTTTGTTCAAATAAATGAAGGTGGCTCTCAAATTCTCTGATACTCATGCCACCTGAAATTTTGTAGTTATGCATGAAATGAAGGTTCACAGCATGGTGCTTAACATATTCCTGACATAACCCAGACACCATGGAGTCTGGGTCAAAGTCAAACACACAGAATATTTTCATGTTTAATAAGAAATCAATGTGGTTTAGATCTTCCTTTGGAAACTTGTTCGTGACAAGGATGTACCATTTCTCCTTTTCCATTAGTTTCTTTCCACTTGTTACAAGCATGATGAGTTTTCTTCCAAGATCTTGGCATAGGTCTGGGCTTGTGAAACAGTGTGCTTGCTCTGCTTCTTCTCTTTGAGCATCTCTGACATGGACTACTTGGTAAAATTCATTTGCTTCAACAACTGGTTCTGTTTTGGCGCCAACTCTGCGATAAATTGCTCCTTTTTCATATTCAATTTTATTAGCCTTCTCTTTGAAGTTGGGCAAACGGACAGAAAAAACCCTATTCCTCACGATGCTCACAGAAGGTACAACATCAAATTCAACTACATAGTATTCATCTTTGCTATTTGGGTCAACTACCAGAATAAACTCAGGTGGTCGAATACACTGCCTTACAAGCTCACTGTCAGAGGTGGAGAAACTCCTTTCAATGTAATCCAGTACATCAACATACATGTCCTTTTCCTTAATGGTAATGCCAATGATTTCACCATGCACACAGTCAGTTTCCCGGCTGTCCATTACACCAAAGTGTATTGTCCCATTTGATCTAATGTTTATGCACCCCATGGCAAATTTTAAAACTTCCTTTGCCAGTTTTGCTTGAAGTCTTTGGCGATCTAAAGTGGCAGCAACAGTAAATGCCTTGTATTCATGACATGGTGTTATAAGATCAACGACACCTGTTTCAGGCTGAAGAACACTGTGCTTCACATATGTATAGTCAATGCCCGTTTTACCAAAAGGTCGTGGCTTTGAATCCCTTTTTGTGCCACTGAATTCCTTTTTTTGAATCAAAGAATCCTTTTTGTCTTCTGCTTTCTGTAGACTGCTGGTTATTGAAGTAGTCTTGATGGATGTTGCTGCATGATCATCATTTTCAGCAGTCTTTTCATGTGCATTATCCTTCTGCTTCTGAGCCTTTTGTAATGTATTAACCAACTCATTTCTTTTCTTAATTATCAAAAGTGCAGGGCCAGATTTCATTTTAGTCTCTTTTTTCAGAAATTCCTCTGTGATTTCAAGGAGTATTCGGCCATCTACTTCCTCTTCGTAAAGTTTTTTAATGTAACTTTCTTTCACTCCTATTGAGGTTAACCAGTTGCTTACCATGGACTCTGTCCATTTTTCAACTGGTGTGCTGTAAAGGTTTTCTATAGGAAAAAAAATAAACCAATTCACAACAGGGTCCAACATAATATTTCTGGCAAGACATTATTGTCATATCTTAATACTTGCCCATTATGTCTTCTGCTCCAAGTCACTGTGCTCCAGGTTTCACCTAAAGACAACTAGTTACATAATACATAAATTATAAACTTTACTATATAAAACCAATATATTTTAAAATATGAGGTGATGCAATAGTGGACTAAATCTTTGCTCAATCATACCTAATTAATGATCAGTCCTTCAGCTAGATGTTTGCATTATGAACAATTCAATTCATCCTCTTGTTCAGTAGTGTGTGTCAACTGAAATTTTTGAGTTTTGCGTTATAATTGAGTTGTTATGGAAATTTCAACAAAACTAAGATATGACACCACATGACACCACTGAGTAAAATGATAGTTGTTATTGATTCATTCATTCATCTATACCTATTCATTGTTTTTCTCATTGCTCTTACTTGAAGAACAATGGGTCTCATTTATCAAGCTGGATATGTCATGTCCACGGCCGCCAGAGGGTGCCTAAGACGCCCTGTGGGATAACTACAGGCAAAGACTACAACTCCCACAGGGCCCATCTAATCGAGCACACCTGCTGGCAGCCATCTTGATTAGCTTGTTTAGCCACACTGAGGAGTATAAAAGAAGCCCACAATGTTAGCATTGCAGCTGCAACATCTAAGTAGCCAGCCATGCTGTGTGATGTTATCCACTTTTTGATGGTTGTAGCCAGATCATCTTAAATTGAAAGTTGAAACTGAAACCTGGGAGCTTATCAGATCAATGGAATCCATGCCAATGGGCAGCATCACCCAGTAACTCATGACCATGCAGCAGGCCCAAATGGACACCCTAATGCTGAAGATCACGACCACGGCTTCCAGGCCCTGCTCGCAGCACAGGTGAAAGATTGGCAAATGCTGCAGGACCTGCATCCTGGCATCCACAATGCCACTGCCTCCCCTGACACTTCAAGATGGGTCCACACGACGATGCTGAAGCCTTCCTGGAGCTCTTTGAGTGGTCTGTGGAGGCTTGGGGCTCAGTGGGCCACCTGCCTTCTACCGCTCCTGTCAGAGGAGGCACAGCTTGCCACATATTAGCTGCTGGCTGCCAGCACTCCAGAGTACCTGACCCTCAGGTGGGCCATCATGCAGTGTGTCGGCCAGTCCCCAGAGCATCGTCTTCAGCCAGCAGCTGCATGATGCCTGTCATAGGATTGTGTAGGACCACGACATTGAGGAGGTCAACAAAAAGTGGTGCTGGAGCATTTCTTTGCCAAGCTGCCAGTAGAAATAGCGGAATGGGTCCAGTGCAACTGACTGCCATCACTTGAAGAGGCTGTCACATTGGCAGAGGATCATGTGTCAGCATTTCTGGGCATGGATGAATCCCCCACAAATTCTTCTCTCTCACTCTTCCCCCTCCCCTCTTGCTCCCTCCTCTTCTTCCCCAGTCCCAGGGCCCTGGTGGCGGGGGCCGACTCCCCCAAAACCGGCCACACATGCCCATGCCTGGATTCCCCACCCTCCCCTTGTGTCTACTACACCAAAACCTGGTTCAAGACAAAATGCACAATGGGAGAAGTGGAAGGTGAAGGTGAAATGTGTGCATGGGTATATTCACAAATATCCTGTAGCTCCTGTCACCATTCAATTCAGGGGAGAAAACCATAGTGTCAAGGTGGTGGTTAGTCTCTGCTTTCTCCCATCCATTAATTCTGGGGACAAATTGGCCTGGGTTTAGTAGATTGTTAAAAGGAATTTGCATGGATGGGTCCTGCACAGTAGCAGCATGGCATAGGATGTGTGCAGTGCTGGAGGGGGAAGTGGGATCCTTCTCATCAACATCAGGGGAACCGGGAGCACAAGTACAGCATGGTTGACAAGGTACCCTGGGCATCAAGAGGACAGTCCTCACTCTCTGGTACTACCTGCTGGGAAAGTCCTTTACTCTCTATTCGGATCACGCTTCACTGCAATTGCTTCCATGTGTGAAGGATGCCAGTGTGGATCACCCATTGGTATCTAGACTTCTAGCCTTTTAAGTTAGAGATGATCCACAGACTGGGTGCACAGATGGGTGTGGCGGGCTTCCCATGACAAGAGACCTGAGAACCTGTCAAGTTCACGTTTATTTAGAGAACTGTAAAACTCGTTATTTGTTAAAAAGTTTCACTGTTAAGTTCCCAAACCTGTCTCCTGTCCTCTTATTTGCTACAGTAATGTTAGCTACTAACAAGCTCAAAGTTGCTAACATAGCTAACTATACAGTATGACAACCTAGCTGTCTGTATTTACATGGTGGATCATTTTATTTTCCTGCCTGTGTCATTTATATTTCTGTGTTTCCTTCCTGCATCACTTATATTTCATCAACAGGATATAACTCAGAAGCTAACTAATTTGGTTGCTTGTAACATAACAGGGGCAGCACAGTGGCTCAGTGGGTAGCACTGTCCCCTCACAGCAAGAAGGTCCTGGGTTCAATCCCCAGGTGGACTGGTCTGGGTGTGGGATCATTACAGGTTGATCCGACACCATGGAGTCAGCAGATACAGGAAAACTGCAGCAAGCTATTCTTCATAGTACGCAGCAACTGGAGGAGATCCGTCCTACCATGCGCCACTGGGAGGCGCCGTTTGGAAGCTGCCCCCACACCAGTGACCCACGTTGTCTTCCTATGATGGCAAGCCTGAGGGCTGTAAGGGATTTCTCCTCCAGTGTGATCTGTATTTCACACTCCACGGCCAGCTCACTGATCAGCAGAAGGTGGCCGTGATCATAAGCCTGCTCAGCGGCAAGGCCCTACAGTGGGCGACCGCCCTCTGGCATCATTCAGGTGACAGCGCCCGTTCTTATCCTAGATTCATTGAACTATTTCGGCAAGTATTCGATCACAGCACTGATGGCCACTGCGCCGGAGAGCGTCTACTCTGTCTATTACAGGGTGAACGGAGAGGAGCAGATTGTAAATTCCTTGTTGAAATTCCGGACCTTAGCAGCCGAAAGAGGATGGAACAATGCCGCCCTCAAGGTCACGTTCAGGAGGGGTCTCAATACCAAGATTCAATGAGAGCTGTCGTGCAGGG
This sequence comes from Doras micropoeus, assembly GCA_028566355.1. Lineage (NCBI taxonomy): Eukaryota > Metazoa > Chordata > Actinopteri > Siluriformes > Doradidae > Doras > Doras micropoeus. Next base: position 14,954,708 of record JAOUQY010000027.1, read on the forward strand.
ACATGGATATGTCCCTCGAGACCCTAATCGCCACTGCCATTGCCCTGGATAACTTGCTGGATAACTTGTTACGTAGCCAGCCTGCCAGCATCTTGACAGAGGTCCTGCCTGATGAGCCTGAGCCCATGGTCCTAGGTTCCCTGCGTCTCTCCGCCCAGGAGAGAGGGAGTCGAGCCGTGCTGCATCTCTGCTTCTACTGTGGGGAGTGCGGCCAACGCCTTAGCCACGTGTCTGATCAGGCCTTCTCACGCTACTCACACTATGGGTGGCTCTAGGGATGACACCCTGGTGCGCTTGGCGAGTAGCGTTGTTCCATGTGTTTCTTGTGAACTCACTCTATGTGTACAGATCCTCTGCCCAAACGTATCCTGTTTTCATTCAGCCCCTGTCAACTCAGGAGTGGCAGCTCCTGTTTCATCGATTGAGCCACTGCAGAGGTCCAAGGCATTCCTGTTCTAAAAACAAACTCCTCCTTCCAGATTTGGGCTGTGGATGGCACCCCATCGGTGATGGCAAAGTTACTCTCCAGACTATTCCTTTAAAGTTAAAGGAACTGCTTATCGAGTCCCCTAAACATCCCATCATCCTCGGCATGGACTGGCTCCATCTCCACAACCCAGTTATCTCCTGGAGAGAGATTGTATAGGAGTTAGACCAGAGGATGAGAGAGATTGTATGGGAGTTAGACCAGAGGATTCGGGAGCTTCAGCCCACACGGGGGAGCGTCTGCTGCCCCCCAGGTAAACTCTTTGTCCCATCCTCTCTACGCAGCTCCCTCATCTCCTGGGCTCATGTCACCCCTGGAGCAGGCCACCCTGGCACCAGACAAACCACTGAATTGATCCAGTCCAAGTACTGGTGGCCCAACATGTCTAAGGAGATCCAGGAGTTCGTTTCCTCATGTTTGGAGTGTGTTCAAGCCAAAGTACCTCGCACATTACCAGCAGGCTAAAAGGCTGCTGATAGAATGCGCGGTCCTACCCCCAGTATCAACCAGGGGACCGAGTATGGGTGGCAGTCAAGGCCTTCCAGCCTCCTTCTTGAAACAAATTAATTATGTCACTTACAGTTTTTTACATTTCCAGATGCCAAGCCACAGGGTCCAGATGCCAAGCCCCTTAACCCAGTCCATGTCGGGACGCTAAACCAAGGGGATGCTCCAGCCCAGCCCCAAGCACAAGGTCAGGGAGATTCTGAACTCAAGGAGATGAGCAAGGGTTCTGCAATATCTGGTATCCAATATGGGAGGGGTATGGCCCAGGGAGGAGGACTCCAGGGTCAATGCCGATAACATCTTGGACCCCCTCCTTGTTCAAGAATACCACGCCAGGTACCCCCACAGACTAGGACCACGCAAACCTGGGAGGCCCCCTAAGAGAAGAAGGGCTCCCGGAGTTAGCCCCTTGGGGGGGGCTCTGTTACGTCTACAAGCTCCAGAGGTCGCCAGATTCGCCCTGTGGGAGAACTCATGGGGCAGACTACATCTCCCTTGCAAATCGGGCGCACCTGCTGGCGGCCATATTTGATTGCTCATCAAGCTGCCCTGAGGAGTATAAAAGAGGTTCGTTTTCACTCCTCAGGGCGGATCAACGAACGTGCAACTTCCTCCACGTCGGTTATCGTCAGGATTCTTCTATTGCTCGTTTCAAGTTAAGTACTCTTGCTTTGATTCATGATCTTTCCACAATTAAGCCTTGGTTATCTTTTCTAATTTAGTGATTAGTCTTTCATTATTTATGTTCCAGAAACCCAGAGCCAGAGCGTGGAGTGTTCCTGTCCTTGCCCCCTTCACGTTTTGAGAACTTCTGAGTGTTGTACTGTTTTGTGTTTTTGTTTCTCCCTCCACGCTCTGGTCTTTTGTGTTCACATTTTTTTTTGGACTGAACCTTTTGAACTGAACTGTGTTTATGTTTTTGTCACATTTTGAACTGCTTACCTGTTTTAATATTCGTGCTGTGTTCAATAAACACTCTGCTCTTGACTCCTTTAAGTGTGGGATCTCATTACAGTATTCAATTGAGAGAAGAATTCAGCATGTCGGTTTGACAATGTAGATCCTTGTGTATTGTTTTTCAGTAAAGAGGTTGTGTTGTGAAAAACAATGTAATAGTTGTTTTACTTTTCATTTTGGCATGTATTCTGCATGTCACTTTGAAAAAGCAATACATTGTGTGCATTGCATTTCACATTTTGGCACTGTGGTGATTGCTTTTCAATTTGGCACAAATTCCTCTACATAATCATCATGACATGTGAGCATGAAGAAAATCAGCCTTACTGAAACTTTTGTAAATCTGTCCGAACACTTTAACTTGATATTACTTACAAAACATTTAAAGACCACTTAACTTTACTAAAGGATTGATGAATGAGGCCCATTGTTTGCCAAACATATCTCAGTTTAATTGGTTTGTAAGTTTGTAAGTGCAGAAGGGCATTCACACTGAATCTCACAAATGCTCTCAGATACAGAGAAAAATAAATAGAAAACAAAGATTAACCTTTGTATGAATTAATTACTTACTTAAATAGACCCAAACTCCTCCAGTTCACTCCTGTTGACTCATCTATAAACACAACACATTAGGACCTAAACAGAAAATGGATGCTGGTGTCACAATACAGCAGCATTAAAAACTGCATAAAACATCAGTATTGCATCAACTGGGCACGATATATTCATCATCACCATTGCCTTCCACATCATCAGATTTATTAATGCAAGTTTCTAGCTTTCCAGTTGAATACTGAATAGATTGTGTATATTGAACATGAAGTAATTGTCACTAGGAATATGGAAGAAGAGACACCATGCTGCATGTGGGTTTTGCCATGTTTTGCCCAGCACAGAAATCACTTATGCATGCATAGTGAATCACTTATTACTCTGATTCACTATGCATGCTAAAACATGGTAGTGAGCAAGACTGTAGAATGCAGGAGAATCCTCTCTGCTACTCGGTAAGGACTCGCATCTGTATGACATGACATGCAATGTCTTCCAGAACAGTTTAACTTGTATAACATTTCAAATCTTATTTTGTCTCTGTCACAACATTTTTTGAGTGTATTGCAGGCATCACTTTCTATTGTTTCTATGTTTACAAAATAAACATAAAAAGTAACTTAATTTGTGTTTGGTAGATTATTTATTTGTTGTAACAACGCTTCTTAGTAATAAATATTATAACGTTGGAAAGCCTGTTAATTTCCCTTTTAAATGGTGCCACATGTGTAAGGAACATGCATTTGTGGGATGAGCAGCAGAGCTGATTATGTGGGTTGCGCCCATGAAAAATTTGCCAAATCTTCTCTGCCATTGCCAGACAGCTTATTCTTCCATTGACTCATTTGGAGTTTGGTGGACGTGGACAGCCAACGTGGTTGTGTTGCTCACTCACGCTCCCAAGATGATCCCGCAAGTGTTCAATGGGGTTGAGGTCAGGACTTCTGGCAGGCCATTCCATCCTGTCCACTCCCAAATTCTGGAGGTAGTCTCTGATAAACCACGCTCTGTGGGGGCGAGCGTTGTCATCTTGGAGGATAGAGTTCGGTCCCAGACTGTGGAGATTTGGGATTGCCACTGGTTGCAGAATTTCATCATAAGCTGTTTGGCAACGGCAGAGAAGATTTGGCAAATTTTTCATGG
>JAOUQY010000027.1:15009348-15023125 GCA_028566355.1 Doras micropoeus
GGGGGTCCTGACCATTAGAGAACAGAGTAAAGGGGACTAACAAAGAATGTAGAGAAACAGATGGACTACAGTCTGTAATTGTAGAACTACAAATGCATCTATATGGTAAGTGGAACTGAGAATACTGTTTGTATGGACAAGACTGAACACTAAATTGAAACTAATATTGTGCACTACAAGATTAGTAGTCATTAGGGTTAACAGAACACTGTAGATTCTTCAGTGAGGTGATCAGTACCTTCGTTACGCTCCTCGGACTGCTATCAGTACTGTGAAGAGGGCTGGGATTTGGGCTCCCTGAAGAGTGGCTGATGTATTTAGCCATATAGACATTGTAGTCCAGTACTTTCTGTTTGACATCCTTCTGCCGTGGTTTAGACTGTATTGCATCATCTAGACTGCCCTGGCTACTGCTGCAACTGTGAGACAAAGCGCCAGCTTGGCTGCTCCCACTGCTGTAGGAGGGGAGGCAAGCTGTGGATAGAGACAACATCCAAACTTATTCACATAAACCAGAGAAGCATAATGGAACAAAACAGGGAGAACTCCATTAACTCCACAGCAGTAATCAGCAGTTTTAGGACCCTACATTGTTTTAGCTTGGTGTTTTATTTTAGCATGATCAGGGCCATTTATTCCTATAAGGGGAATAATAATGTATAAGCAGTTGCTTAGGGCCTCTGGACCACCAGGAGGAGCCTGATGATTTTTAAAACAGATATTGAAAAAAGCAATTTTGCTAAAGTTTAAAAATCAGGCAGTTCCAGCGGCCCCAATAGAAACTGTAATTTACATTATTACTAGAGCTGTCAAGCGATTAAATTTTTTATCGGTTTTAATGCACATTTTGATTTGCGTTGTACACGCAGGTAGGCATCATAGGGCCACTGAAAATGTTGTTGACGTTTATCACTGGTCTATTTTAAGAAAAATGACTGTTGAATGTTGCCTCATTATTCACTTGATTTTATATGATAAAAGTGAAATATTAAACATGATGTCTTTTAATTTTTTTTATTTAATGGGAACTGCACAGTATGTAGAGAGCTAGGGAACATGGGTATATCACTTCACCGGAAGTTCTGTTGTGCTGCTGCCACGTGATTGGCTGCCTCTATTTCACCTCAGAGACCCGCCCCCGCAATGGGAAGCAGTTTACATATTTTAAATTAATTGCCAGACGAATAAGTAATTATCAGGGACAGAGTAACAGTAAAACAATAGTTTATAATGAAAATTCTAAAGTTCAAGTAAAGGAAATAAGAAAAAAATAATATCAATAATAATAATAAATTTAAAAAGTACATACGAGTTTACGTAAGTGTTATGCGGATTCGTCGCCTTTGTCTCGTTAAAAATTCGTCGCCTCAGTCGCTCATTAAACTGATGTAACATACAAAAATATAGCAACACAAAAAGAGCTAGAGCTTCTTCGTTCTTCATTGTCAATTTCAGAATGTTTGTGTTCAATGACGGTGCTGCGAGTTTGTGTACTTTAATCACGGGCAATTCTTTAATGCGTTAGCGGGTTCCTTAACACGTTCATTTGACAGCACTAATTACTACAATTTATATTATTATAATTGACTGACTAATGAAGAAGTGGAGATCAAGCAAAAATGAAACCCAGAGAGAAAAAAGAAGAAGAGTAAAGAACACTGGTAAAGAATTAGTGTTAATAAATTTGATTTACTTGATTCGTCTGGTTTCTTGTTTCTGCTATTGATGTAATTCAAATGGAAAAGGTTAGAGTCTAACTAGCTAGCTAGCGAGTAACTAGAGTTAGATAGTATGCAGTATCTTGTCCAGCTGTTTTTATTTTAAGTTATCTCTGAAGTGGCCCTGAACATGTTTGTGAACATTCACTTTTGCTCCAGTCTTACATGCAAGTAGGCCAGAGGGTTTCTTGATCTCAGCCTTGAGCCTGGAGGCTAGTAGCATCCTCCTGAACCATTCTTCCTTCTCTCTTCCTGTCCTTCCGAACAGGTACAGCACAGGGTCTGTGGAGCGCTTGGGGTCTTCGCTACCAACTGCCCCCTCAGTCCTTTCACCCGGAGCAAGCGCTTTCTCCTCCTCGGCTTCACATTGCTCCCCCTTCGACATGAAGTCATCCTGTTTGGCCAGCTCAATGCAAATGGGATACTTTTTGTTCCACACACGTTTTCGAGCCAGGCTATGGGGCACCAGGTAGATCTGTGGGACCAATAGCAATTAGTTTTTCTTGCTAGCATATTTAGTACAAGGTAGTGTGTTTTATGAGCAGAATAGGCAGCTGGTATTATATGATGCTCTTGGTACATCATTTGCAACTAAAAGTGCTCCCTTAAAGCAAGAAAAGAATGTTCTCAATACAGAGTCCAACCAACCAACCAACAGGTTTACCAAAATCACAAACGCCAATTGTGATCAGTGCAAAATTAATTTAAATTGATTACTGGCAACAACAACCTTCTTAGCTACATTAACTACACAGAAAGTGTCATTCGTGTCCTACCTTGCTGTTTGTCAGGTCGTAGATCTTCTGGCTGATGTATGTGACATCAGGTTTGGGCTCATTGAAGGTGGCACGGCGGGGAATATTGCGGTTGGGTTTGGAGAGACGCAGCACAGAGCCTTCAAGACGCACATATACTGAATGGGTGAGCGTGGCGTGGTACGTCTCTGGGTCATAGCTGCAAATCTCATTCATCCAACCCTTGACAAAGCGAATATCACAAAAGTGAATGTAACATCAAGATAGTTATGGTTATATTTAGACTGTTGAAATCAGATCAGATTTGTACATTTTGATGAAGCTGTTTTGTCATGGATATGCTTATTGAACGAATATATAATACTGCATTAATCTCTATTTATTTATTCCCTTATTACTATTCTATTAAGACTTCATGGAAAAGATCCGATTAGATAATAATATGTCAAAATGTCAGAACTGACTTTAGAGCATGCTAAAATATAAAACAGGCCACTCCTTAGGCATATATACGTAATAGGCATATGACTTTTTCCTTGTTAAGCATTTGTTTACTGGAATTGCTGTTGTGTTAGTTACCAGTTAAATGCTAAAAATATTGTACTATAAGGAATAAGGACATAAGGAATATGACTGAACATACAGACTCAGTGACAAAGGAAAAAACAACATGGTGTCTTAGTAAGGTGTTGAGACACCATGTGCTGCCAGAACATATTCCCTCACTTGGTGTTTGATGAAGGTGTTAAAGAGCACTGTCTAACACTAACAGCTCCCATAGATATTCAACTGGGTTGAGATCTGGTGACTGTGAAGGCCACAGCATATAATTTGCATAATTTTCATACTCATTAAAGCATTCAGTGAGAACTTATGATCGGTAGATGGGGCGGAGTCATCCTGGAAGAGATCACTCCCAACGGGATAGAAATGTTTCATTATAGGAGAAAAGTGATCGGTCTGAAGAATATTGTAGTGAGTTGCAGTGATGCTTCATTCTAATGGGGCAAGTGGAGACAAACCATTCCATAACAGAACCACTGGTTTTTCCTTTAAATTGTCACCTGTCTGTATTTCTTCTTGTCATGGTAGAGTTAAGATGAGGAGGTGAGATGAGCTGGAAAGTCTACAGGACTAAAGCACTGCTGCATCATTCTTAAAGTAGAGATACTGTAAAACTAGAGCTAATTCCCACTGGCAGCACTGTAAGCAGGGAACTGTGGACAATGTACAACACCCAAAATGAAAACAAACCAGAAGTTTAAAATTCATTTCAGAATCTAATTACAAAAGCAAGTCTTAGATACTAATGAAGATCGATTCTAAGCACTTTAATTGTTAGGCAAAATTAGGCAGCATAATAGCTAATGTTGAGAGCTACTAACATCCCTATGGTAAAAACCAGACATAACAGAGTACCAGAACCTACCTTATAGATGATTGGCTCTTTGATGTCTAGAGGGATCCCATTCCAACGTTCTCTCTTACACCGTGTGAAAGGAGGACCCCAAGAAGTTCTGCGTGGAGCCGACAGCCACAACACCAATATTGCTAGCATGAAGCCTACAGCTACTCCAAGCAAAACACCACCTACATATGTAGGCAACGGCAAAACAAAGTAACCGTATACAACAGAAATGAGCAGGATAAGTCCGTTATGTGGTATAGTTGGAGACACTTCTTCCTCCTCCTCCTCCTCCTCCTCTTCACCCCCCTCAGTTGGTTCTTCGCTGCCGGCTGTGCTGCCCCGCTGGAGGTAGGCAGAGGTGCCAGGGTCACCATCAGCTTCCGTGTCTGTGCAAAGCTCGAAATCTTCACTGTAGAGTTCACAGAACTCTTCATCTTCCTGCCTGGCCAGGGCTGACATAAAGCACCTGTCCAAGCCTAGTGAGGGTGACTTGGGTATACCTGGAACATTGGTGGCTAGGCCTGGTGGACTGTCACCCTCCAAGTCATCTTCTTCTTTGATGCAATAGTCAGTTTTGCTTTCAAGGTGGCCATTGAGGGCTATAAGACTGCAGAGCTCTGAGGCACTAGATGAGAGACTTTTGGGATTTTGGGCACCCCATGCTGTCCCAGTTGTTGAACCTCCACCAGCAGTACTTCCTCCTTCCTCACCAATAATCTTGCTAAGGAGCTGAAGGGGTTCACACATTACCTCGGAGAGACGCCGTTTGGTATCTTCAATGCGTGCTTCAACTTCCTGCACCTTAAAGAAAGAACGACCATCAGGTGAAGCGACGGGTGAGGATGGCGCAGTTTTGGAGTCACCACTGGCAGTGGTAGGGACACGAGGTTGGGTAAAAGGTTTGAAGAGGTGCAGGTTGCGCCGCGAATCAGGGTGCCGATGGGATGGAGTTTCCTGTTCAGGACGGGCTGTGTCAGTAGACAAAGACTTGACTAGAGTCTTCATCAGATGACGGTGTCGCATAGACTGAGGGGCAGTTGCTGAAGGGACTCCTTCACGAGGCTCCACCTCAGTGGAGAGAGACCTGACGAGACTGAGGAATGGCTTTGAGTGCACAGCTGAAGACTTGACTGGAGATGAAGTGGAAGAAGCAGAGTAAGTGGCAGGTGGAGGGATTTGGGTCCAGTGTTCTGAGGGCCAGGAGGAACTAGCCTGGCTATAAATGGAGGAGGAGCCAAGGCTGGTGTATAATGGCTGGATGGCTAAGGCTGAGCTTTGGGTATGGGTGACCGCTGAAGATGATGTCATAGCAGAACAAACAGGGGGCATTGCCGAACCTGGTCCTGTTCCTGTGCCTTCAAACAGCAACTCCTCACTGGCCTCCAAAGCTGTGACTATGCCCTGATCATCACAATCCAGACCAGATGTGGACATGTCCAACTTGTAGAGCTCTTCATCCTCCTCTTCCTCCTCCTTCCCCTGGGTTGAGAAATGTATGGTGATTGTGTCACGAGAGAGCGAGCGCTGAACATGTAGTTTTGGACCTGAGGACGGCCGAAGGAATGAGGATGATGAGGAAGGCAGGTGGCTGGGTGTGTCCACATTGCTAACTCCCTTACTGGTCATGGCAGCACTCCAGAAGGCTCAGAGCCTGTGGGCAAAAGGAAAATAGCCATATGAAAACAAATCTTAAGTCCTGGCAGACACTACCAGGTGTAGTAAGCTCAATCTTATAATCAGAGTACCCAACAATACAGAGTAGTATACAGTAGTATTACAACAGAAAGCCATTTTTATAATAAACAGAACCCATTATAAACAAAGCCCAGGACTCCAACACTGAAAATGACAAGAAAACATTTTTGCAGCCTAATGAACAAAAAGATAGACAATAAACTGAGTCCAAGACTCCAACTGAAGAACCCTGAGAATCTCATCCATTATAGTTAAAGAGGATGGCTGTGTAGTCTACTGTTATCTTAACCCTAGGTACAGATTGTCTAAAAAATTGACTCAAGAGAAACCAAGAAGAGCAAGATAAACACAACAAGGCAATTAATAGTATTAGAGTTGTAGTCTGTTCTTAAGTGTAAAAAGAAATCTGAGGACACAGTCCTGGACTTACATCTAAGATCAACCCAAAACTACAGCAGTATTAAAACAGTACTTTTGTAGAATGCATTTAAAAAAAGCTAATGCAGATTATGATCATGTTTTTGTAGTATTTTTCATTAAATTCACTTGAATTTTTGTTTGGGGGGGAAAAAGGTCTGTAAGAGCATTATAGCACAGAGAAAATCATAGAACTGTGACAAACAGGATAAATAATACAGGAACAGGAAATAAGAAGAGAGAAGGTTGCTTTTGAAACTTTTTGCATTTTTGAAGTTAATTAGCATATTGTGGAAAACTACATTTTCTTTTTTCTCTTTTTTTTAAATAAAGGAATCCCCAGTCCAAGGCATATCTGCAAAGAGGGTTAATGTTGAACTACTAATGAGGTAATGAGGCCACAAAACTTTAAATAAGGTCTACATTTACATATGACTGCCTGTTCACACTACAGTGGGATGTAAAGAATAACTGATATAACTTCCCAATAATAAGATTTGGAAAAACAAGTGGCACAACAGAAGTGTTTGTCTGGGTGACCAAGAGTAAAACTGGTTGTGCTTTCTGAGGAATGGCATCATCCCCTTCAATCAGATAGACACTAGCCAATCTTGGGTGTCTGTGAGGAAGAGCACTTTCCTCCAAGTGTGTTATGCTGTCATTTGATGTAGCATGAGTAGCAGTTTGAAAAGCTGGCGTGGCTTCATGTGTTTCTGAGAAAGCATGTGCTAGCCCTCACGCTCACCCTACCCTAGCTGGTAGCTATTGTGTAATAGAGTGAGCTTGTGAGTGAGCAATTGGCAAATGACATAAAATGGGTAAGATGGGCAAAAAGGGAAAAAAGGATTTGAATCAGAAAATCAGCCATTATAGCAGCTATAAACAGTCATTCATCTCATGGTTCAACATGCAATTCAACAAACAATGGCCCGATGGCCCAGGGCCAGTAAAAAAGTATGTCTGGCAAATTCATTGGCCAGTCAGTGTCCCGTTCAGGCCAGTGACAGTGTTTATGAAAATCACAGTGAAGAGTCAGTTCACCTGTGATGCTAACTGGCTGAAGCTAATCTACAATTCCCTGGCAAGCTTTTTCATTTAGTCTACAACGTTAGTCTAAAGCGAGTGACTGTATTTTCTGTTTGCTTCACAACATAAAGGGATGCATATCAGTTCACCATCACTGTATTCATTTTAAAACAACCCACACAAAAGAGGTTCGCGATTTACATACTTATTGACAAATGACATTGACATAGTTGTTGTTTCAACTAGCTGTCTCTGATGTCCACGGGCAAAAATGTTGCCTATTGTGTTGAACACTGCACCTCATGAGCGTCCTTGTTAATAAGATTTTTAAAAATGCAGCTTATCATGTTTAGATTGCAATTCTCGATTTCAGTATATAATGCAATTGAAAAATTACACAATTATTGTGTAACTCTGGAAACTCTGAGATGTGCAGCACCATCTATAGCAAATAGTGCAAACAACAGTTCTTTTAATTAAAAGGTATATTTAAATCAAGCATAATTTAAAAAAGTGTGTACAATATTTGCTATAGATGGCAATTATGAAAGAGTACCCTTCTTTCTCAAAAGTATATTCTTCTGAAATCCCCTTGCTTATGCAGTGATGTCAGCTCAGCATGTTTGCACACAGCATCAGAAATAAACAAAGTAAATCTTTTTACTTTAAATGAACTACACTGTATATAATATATTAGTATTTAGTTTAATTAACATACAGAAATATTCATTTGTTAAATCTAAAACACTCACTATACGGTTTGCTGTATATAGATCACTCATCCAAGTTAGGTGCCAATTTGCTCCTAACAAAATATGAACACAGGTGCATCCATTTCTCCACCTCTTCAGCTCACGGAACATGCTGAGGTCAAAAACGACATTTTTAGCCATTTTACAGCAATCCAACTACGCCCAGCGTGATCAATCCCCGTTGTTCCTGTGATGTCAGTTGAAATAGCATGGGTGCATTTCATATTAGAAATGGCAAAGCATGTAGGAGCAGTAGTCTGGCTGAGAAACAGATCCACATAGATGTGGAGATTGCCTGAGCCACTGGTCCACAGCATCAATTTTGTGTGTGTGTGTGTGGGAGGTAGACATGGCTAGGCAGATAGACTGACCACAGCAGCAGCTACTACAGGCACTAAAGTAGCACACTAACACCCACACACATCCACAGGAGTATGAGCAAGACAGGATCATTCTACATGCATGCAGATTGAGTTCTATAAGAGAAATACAGCAAGAAACCCTAAACTCTGCAGAAGTCGTCTCCATTTCTGTGGCGTGAGATGCAAAAATAACAGTACCTGTGATTCAGCGCATGCTAAGAATAGAACTGCTATATGGAAAGAAGATAGAGTGGCCATGCAGAGAGGCAAGAGGCTTACTCAGAAAATGTGGGCGACTGAAAAAAAAAAAGAAAAAATAAGTCAGCATGAGAAAGAACATAAGAATGATGATGCAGGTAATCAGTGGAGCAGATTAAAAAGCTCCTGCAGTCAATAGTCATCTCCTTCTGTCTCCTTTTCTAGACTTAAATGCTATCATTTTATTGTGGCAGCTGCAGACCGGGTTTTACTATCAAAAAAGCTTTCTGTTTTATCCTTGTACCGGTGTCATGATACTCTACATACGGAAACCCAACAGTGTCCTGACCAATCTTAGGACTGACTTGCAGTGATGAAATTACTTATTTGTTAACACTGATGGAAAATGTCCAATAAGCCCTGCACAGTGTGTAGGGAGCTAGTAAACATGAGTATATCACTTCGTCCGAAGTTCTGTTGTGCTGCTGCTACATGATTGGCTGATTCGATTTTACCTCAGAGACCCGCCCCAGCAACGGAAGGGAAGGAGTTTGAGTCGCCTTTGTCATCTGTCACTCATTACACTGATGTAACATAAAAATATAATAAAAAATACAGCAACCCAAAAAGAGCTACAACTTCTTTATTCTCCATTGGTCCTAGCATTGGTCCACTAGCATAAAATGGCACAAACTATCAGAACAAACTATGCAGCTCACAAGAAATGCCCAAGTATTTATAATGGTTTAGTTCTTAGTCATAACCGTGCCATGACAGCACATTTAACTTCCTGTTTGGTAGCAGATCATTATCCGTTAATAAGCCTATTATTCAAAGATACAAAGTACAAGGCACATTAAGCAATGAGTATAGGAGGAGCGCTCTTTAATGGCTGCCTGGGGAGCTTCACTGAGGTACGGTTCAATAGTGTAATGTCCTTAACCAGGAAACTTTGAACTATTCCAGGAAATTCCCAATGAAGTTTAAAGCACACACGTTAGTATCACACTCCACATATAATGCATAAAAAGCAGCTCAACAGTATGGTGTTCATCATAGCCTTGTTCCAAGAATGTAGCGTATAGATTTGTGGCTATACAAGGAAACCAACATGCAACTTACAAAGCTCAAAATATATGGAAAATGAAAATGTATGGGAAGTCATATGGGTTCTGGTATAATTATTGGAACTTGTAGTCCAGAAATAGATACTGTAATCAAAAAAGAAAAATGAGGAACACAGTAATTCATTTTTATCTCCTAAGGGGACACTATGAATTTCACAGCCCTCATAAGATCGATTTAGAAACCCCGCTCACTCTGAATAGACATTTAATAAATGAGAGTACCCCACCAGCACCCCACAGGGATCCTACTAGGAGACTGGAAAGAAAAGAAAGAAATCTAGCTGTCAGCTAGTAAGGCCAGTGTAATACTGTTTCAGAGCAGGAAACAAAAAAGACCAAAGACACAAGGTTAATCCACTGTAAACTGTAGTAAATAAGGCAGCTAAGGTGTCCTGTAACAAACGAGAAACTATCCGAGCACTAAACTGGAGGACAAAGGCAATACACTGATTAATCACAGTACTGAATAATCCAGCAAAGCCACAACAGAGCTGGCACTTCAGGGATCACATGTGGAAAAGTTCTTTTTTGGTAAACGTCACCAGTCAGCAAACAGAAAACAGTGCCATTATTAAGAGTTTATACATATGAAATATGACAACAGTTCAAAAGATCAGGCAGTCGTTAAAAAAATTAAGTGACTCGAGGCCATGGCTTACAGGGACTTTATTGTAGATAAGGGTGTTCTTATGCTGATGCAAGGCAAAGTGCCTAAAAACCCTCTTAATGGTGCTAAAATCCCTGCAATGCATGACCTCGAGTGTCTTTGGCCAAGAAGATGGTGACAAAGACAATATGATAAAACACAATAACAGGCTGATTGGTGAAGCGCATTTCATCAGGGGATGCTCGAACCTGCTTGAACCACATCCATTATTAACAATATACACGTCTTGGTCTTAATAATTCAAAACACATTTGACTAAAACACATTTACACTTCTTCCATTAGGTCTAATAACCCTAGATTATTTGCAAAAACTATTACATAGCTGCAGGGTATAAAATGTAGCAACTTGCATGAGGTTTCCCTTTGTAATATAAATGGATTTCCTCAAAAGCCACCTTGCACATCAACCATCTCTTTCGTCAGTCTGATGGTGCAGATGCCAGCGACACTGATAGATGGCAAGGGAGGGACAAAGAGAGGTCAGAAGCTGCCATGGAGTCCTCAGTTTGTTTCATAACCACAGGTACAGCATTAGAAGAGGCAAACCTGGCAAATGTCTGGGAGCCCCCAAAACAAGCAGTTAAACAGGGGCCCCCCAGATGGCCAAAATACTGGCATGTTTTGCAATCACAACTATAAACCTCCTTAAACCTCCTATAAAAACACTATACAGTGCACTGCCGCTGCCCCAAAAACCACTTCTAACTACCATATGACAGTCGGATATGCAGTGAAAGGACTTCGAGCAAATCTTTCTGATCACCAAAAACAAATGGGTAAAACAAGAAGAGGAAGAAAAATGGCACAAATACCATGGTGGATATAACTGTGATAACTAAATACATGAAACAAATGTGCTCTCCTGAACCTAATAACTGTTCAGTGAGCTCCATGAGTATGCAGAAAATCCAGGAACAGAACTCCTCATATAATTTTCAAACGTCCTCCCTCTCTCTCTCTTTCTCTCTTTGTCTCACACACACACACACAAGACAACAAAACAGCAATGCATACATAAAAAGGCTCCGTTGTTACAGTTAGCTAGGTAGGAAACATGTCAGTTCAAATCATTAAGCATTCATGCACAAAAAATCATAGCTTGTGGCAACATAATCAGTTGAGAAGTGTTATTTGCCATTTGCAAAATGACACACACATATCAGCTATGAAAAAGCTCCCAAAAAGTCCCAAGCTCGTTTCGTTTTTGATGTCATCTGAGTGACATACAACCTACTAGCAAACATGCTCGTCTCTTGCTGTTCAAATACTCAGACGTGTACAGGGTGCTATTTGTTATTTTTTAACAATGGCAGGCAGGTTGCTTCAAATCTATCGGGTTGCCTCAAATCTTCACAAGCTAGCTAACTGTTACATTAAGCTAGATAGCATGCTCAAGTTCAGGTCAAGTTCAAGTTTAAGCTAGCTAGCATAGATTGAGCAGTATAACAGCAATGCAAATTACATCACGGGCATGTAATGGAAGCTAGTTTGATCATTTCCAAGCTATAACATCATTAATTAATGCCTGTGTGTATTTCAATATTGTCGAATGTAAATTAACTCCCTTTTACTGTACTTATTTAAAATGTTATTATTTAACATCTTCCAATCATGTCAATATTCTCCTCAATCCTATATTTGATTCTGATACACAGGAGAGTGCACTTACAGAAAAGTTTTATTGTCTGTCAAATGATGTCAGTCATAGACCTCCTTTTAACATCTATAACGTTATTAAAATGTTACTTTATTGTAAGAAGTTTTTATTTAAATGTAAGCTTTTGTGTGTAAAAATATTCTGCATGTCATTGTTGCTGATGCAGACACGCATCCATGTCAGCCCTGAAACCACAGAACCCTCATTACAAATCCCAATTTAATGTAATTGCTATGTTATCTTCATTGTAGCAGCTGTGATCTGCTGTTAAAGGAATAGGAAAGTCAGAGCTGCTGCAGCACTCCCAACACTCCTACTTCCTGTGTCCTTGCTGTGATGCGGTCATAACCCCATTTCACAAGGTCAATGAAAAAACCTTAACGGCGTTTATAGCATGCTACATTATCGAGTGCTGCTGAAGGATGTTCCCCATGTTCAGGATCAGTCGAATTTGACCTAGGATTATATCCTTTGCTCAGAGACTTTTCAAGGATGCCAGAAGAGGAGCCTTGGTGTTCTAAAATTACCTACAGTCCTATGCGCACATACTTTGAACTGTATCACTGAAGAAAGTGGAGAAAGCACTAACCAGTGCACCACGTAAACCGATGTATACATATACAGTGAATCCAAAAAGTATTCACAGCGCTTCACTTTTTCCACATTTTATGTTACAGCCTTATTCCAAAATGGATTACATTCATTTTTTCCCCTCAAAATTCTACACAAAATACCCCATAATGACAAAGTGAAAAAAGTCTGTTTGAATTTTTTGCAAAACATTTAAAAAAAAATCACATGTACATAGGTAATCATAGCCTTTGCTCAACACTTTGTTGAAGCAACTTTGGTAGCAATTACAGCCTCAGGTCTTTTTGAGTATGATGCTGCAAGCTTGGCACACCTATTTTTGTGCAGTTTCTCCCATTCTTCTTTGCAGAACCTCTCGAGCTCCATCAGGTTGGATGGGGAGCGTCGGTGCACAGCCATTTTCAGATCTCTCCAGAGATGTTCAATCAGGTTCAAGTCTGGGCTCTGGCTGGGCCACTCAAGAACATTCACAGAGTTGTCCCGAAGCCACTTCTTTTATCTTGGCTGTGTGCTTAGGGTCGTTGTCCTGTTGGAAGATGAACCTTCACCCCAGTCTGAGGTCCAGGGTGCTATGGAGCAGGTTATCATCAAGGATGTCTGTGTACATTGCTGCATTCATCTTTCCCTCAACCCTGACTAGTCTCCCAGGTCCTGCTGCTGAAAAACATCCCCACAACATGATGCTGCCACCACCATGCTTCACTGTAGGGATGCTGTTGGCCAGGTGATGAGCGGTGCCTGGTTTCCTTTAGACATGACCCTTGGCATTTAGACCAAAGAGTTCAATCTTTGTTTCAAAAGACCAGAGAATTTATTTTTTCTTATTTTTGCAAAGTCCAGGTGAGCTGTCATGTGCCTTTTACTGAGGAGTGGCTTCTGTCTGGCCACTCTACCATAAAGGCCTGATTGGTGGAGTGCTGCAGAAATGGTTGTCTCTCTAAAAGGTTCTCCTCTCCACAGAGCAACGCTGGAGCTCTGTCAGAGTGACCCTCGGATTCTCAGTCACCTCCCTGACTAAGACCCTTCTACCCCGATCGCTCAGACGGGCCGGGCAGCCAGCTCGAGGAAGAGTCCTGGTGGTTCCAAACTTCTTCCATTTACGGATGATAGAGGCCACTTTGCACACTGGGACCTTCAATGCTTTCTGTACCCTTCGCCAGATCTGTGACTCGATACAATCCTGTCTCGGAGGTCTACAGACAATTCCTTGGACTTCATGGCTTGGTTTGTGCTCTGACATGTACTGTCAACTATGGGACCTTATATAGACAGCTGTGTGCCTTTCCAAATCATGTCCAGTCAACTGAATTTATCCAATCAAGTTCTCAAAACATCTGAAGGATGATCAGTGGAAACAGGATGCACCTGAGCTCAATTTTGAGTGTCATGGCAAAGGCTGTGA
>JAOUQY010000027.1:15627422-15644122 GCA_028566355.1 Doras micropoeus
ATTGCCACTAACTTTTATGAAATTATAGCTCTTTTATGTCATAATTCTATCAAGTATTAGGTGAGTGTAATGAAATGTAGAATACATTTTCACATCATAAGTCATGTCACATGCATCACTGTTTACTGGCATTTTGCTTTGCCCTGAAAGCTTTTCTTCAGAGTTTCTTCAGAGTTTGCATGCTTCCTTTAGGTCAGGGGTGTACAATGTTATCCACAAAGTGTCGGTGTGGGTGCAGGTTTTCCTTCCAGTCAAGCAGGAGCCACACTTTTTTCCACCTGTTTTTAATCAATGGATCTTTCAGACTTTCAGTTGTATGTGGCTTCTGCTTGGTTGGAAAGAAAACCTGCACCCACACTGGCCCTTTTTGGATAAGATTGGACACCATTGTCTTAAGGGTTCTACAGCCAAGAGGATTCAAGCCTTCTGCTGTTTTACCTTTTGTCTTATTTGTGTTTCTGTTTTGTTTGATTACTTATGCTGTCTGTTTTTTGTCTTTTTGTCCCTTTTATTATTGAGTCTAGGTCTGAACCACCATTGCAAGGGGTTGAGGTTAATTTCTTTTTAGTAATTTGTAATCTCTCTTTTTCCTGATCAGGTGGGCAGTGGTCCTGTAATGGGTGGTTGTATTTTGGGTGCCCTTTTTTTTGCATGGTTTTTCTTTTGTTGTGTTGTGTAATTTAGTTTTTTTTTCTTTGATTTTGTCTCTGTGACATGATTGTGTGCACCTGTAATTTTACTTTGAGGTATCACCATTTTTATTCTCCTCTGCAGGTGACCACCTTCTGCTGACTGATGCTAGAAGGGAAATCATACTGGGAGACTTGTCCTCTTTTTAGCCTTTGCATTTTTATAACTACTTATTTTTATTTTATTATTATTAATATTTATTTTTAATGCTACAACTAAACTTTTATATTAGTTTTGACCCCTCAGCTCACAGGATAAACCAACATTACATTTATGGCATTTGGCAGATGCATTTATCTCATTTATACAACTGAGCAGTTGAGGGTTAAGGGCCAATGCTCAGGGGGCCAACAGTGGCAGCTTGGATTTGAACTCATGACCTTCCAATCAGTGGGTTAATGTTTTAACCACTGAGCTACATCAGGTATAGAATACAACAATTTGGAATGTCGTGAAAAAGAAAGAAATCACTGGTGTACATCAACCAGACACTGAACAGATCAGTCAAAGGAAAAGAATACAGTTGATGACAAACACTGTAAGAACTTGTAAAGAAAACCCCAAAACAATAGTGAGTGACCACCAAAAACCTCCACAGGGCAGTAGTGAAGGTCTCACAATCCACTGTTCTAAGCAGACATTGAGAGCAGAAATATAGAGGCTGTACCACAAGTAACCCTTACCAAAGTGATAGAAAGGCCAACGTGTAGTGAAAGAAAGACTCTGCTCATGATCCAAAACATACAAGCTTACTTGTCAGGCATGGTGTAGGTAGTGTCATGGCTTGGGCTTGCATGGCTACTGGAACAAGCTCGCTAATCTTTATTAATGAAGTAACTCATGATGGAAACTGCAGAATGCATTCAGAGGTTTACAGAAACATTTTACAGAGAAATTAATCTAATCTAATTACAAGGAACTTCATCATGCAGCAGATAATGACCCAAAACACACTGCCAACACAACAAAGAACTTCATTGGGGGGGACAATGGTGGAAGGTTTTAGACTGGCCAAGTCAGTCACCAGACCTTAACCCAAGTGAGCATGGATTTCACCTACTGAAGAGGAGACCGAAGGGAAAGAAACGAAGAAAAAAACAGCTGGCACCATTCTGGAAAAAAAGATGAATGCATCACTCTGGTGATGTCAGTGTGTCACTTATCTGATGGGTCATCTGTTCCAGTACTTTTGCTCGACTAAATTTGGGTGATCTGCCACCAAAGGTGCCATGTTATAAGTTGCTTAACACATCTAGATGTATATATCAGTAAATTCAAGTTGATGTTCTGATCTATCACCGCAATTAATTTTTCAGCAAAAAGCATAGGCCTTGCTGTTCCAATACTTTTGCAGGTGGATTCATATCACACATTTTGAACAAATCACATTATAGCAATGCTTTTATGGATACAATGCAGTTTATACATTCGTTTAAACTAAACGTTTGAAAGACACTGAGATACTGTTCCACTCAACACCCCTTTTTTTCTATATGAGCTGTACTATCCTTAGTCCTAACTGAATTTTTTCACTGGCTGTAAACATTTCTGCTGTAGCACATCTCTGACCTCTGGTGCTATAAGTGTGTTAAAGCAAGTATTGAGATTTCCTAGTGGCCATCTTTAACCGTAAAGACTTTTTTAAACCAATAAGACGAAATTAAATCAATTAGAATGGGCCACACCTTTGTTTAGACTCTGTGGTTATGTAAGTATCTTATCACTCACATAACCAAAATCATGGTGACATTTGACAGTGTAATTCACTTATGCTTCCTAGATTGGAGATCGGAGAACTGTTTAATCATCTACAGGTAAAGGGATCGTGATTTTGCGATTTTTCTTGAGAAGGTAAAATAATGGTTTTGCAACATATCCAGACAATCTACAAGGTTGCACAATGTCAGCTCTTACACCATGATCTTTTCTTTTAGCTGATATAGGATTACAGCAGCCTGCAATAATGGGTGTTGTGTCAGGGATATCAATATATCTGTTTTGTGTAGATGTTTATAGTTCCACCCTGTTCCACTTTTCTCCTTCTCTATACTGTGACTAGCAATACACTCTAAGGAATGTTCATTTCCACCTTAGAGTGTATTGCTAGAGTACACTACAAGACAAATTTGTTTATGTAAAAGATATAGAAGTATACCTACTTTATAAAGATTAGCCTATAATATAGAGAACTGTAACAGTGTGAGTATAATATGACCATACATTTCATATGACCTCTATATTACCCAACATATATCCATTACAAAGATAAAGTGTGTTACTTAACAACTCGAGTGGCACTTGTCAGAAGTGAACATGACGTAAGCAGTTTTTGCAAGTTTACAAGGTATTGCTAATATACTGTAGATGACTCAAGTTGGCAGCAGAATTTATTTTATTTTATTGATTGATTTATTTATTGATAGATTTATTTATTTTATTTTATTTCTTTTATCATGGAACCATTTTGTGTATCGTTATGTTGCCCTGGCCAGCACTACTTCTATAATATTGCATGAAACTACAGGCAGTGATAACCATAGATAAAGCCCTCGTTATTAGCTACTAGTAATGAGAACTTAGTGATAGTCTACGGTTATAAAGTCTTAGATAAACATAACACTTCAAAGCAAATGAAATAGTTATCTACATGTCATTTAACATACACTATATGGCAACAAATTGATACTTAAAAACAGTATATGACCTCCATTGTTCTGGGAAGGTACCAGGTGAAGAGGCCTGAAGTTCCAGTTCAGTTTGGTACAGCAGTTAACATGGCAAATCATGTCTTTATGAAGCTTGTTTAGTGCACAGGGGCTTTGTCATGCTGGAACAGCTTTGGGTCCCTTAGATGCAGTGATGAAAATTGTAATTCTGTAGTATACAGGGACATCCGATACAGTTGTGCACTTTAACTGTTAAGGCAACAGTTTGGGTGTGACAATAATAGGTTAAAACTGGACCTGCTTAGAATTTTTATACAAGTCGCAGGGCATAGCAGGATTTTAATTTAATCATTCATGTAAATTGTATATGGAGTATACAATATACTCTATACACAGTAGGCTCTCTATACTATTATTGTAGTACTAGAGACCATGTTTTCATTTATTCTGTCTCGTCTCAGAGTTGAAAGCAATTCTGTTCGCTCTTGAATCTGTCTTAGATTAGATCTGCATGGCTCGGACTCATATTTTTAAAACATTTTTTTCCACACAGCAGCTCTTCCCACAATGCCAATTCAGCAGTACAATCCCAGGCCTCATTCTGTATGAGTTACAACAGTGTGGCTTCTTTGAGCGTGTTGCAGACATCAATTTGTTTATATTAAACAAATAGAATTAAGTTCATCATGGAAAACATTTAAAATCTTTTCTTCAAGTGACTTAAATTAAAGATGTCAGTTTTTACTGCATTTTTTAGAAAGTGTTCCAAGTTTTCTGGAAATGGGGTTTGTATTAAAAAAAAAGCTACAGCTCTAATAAGTCACAGCATTTCATTATGGAATTCTGTAAAAAAAAAAAAAGGCAATTTAATGATCTTATTGAGGGTGTTCTTTCAAAATGATGAGTATTCAAGAAATGGATAATGATGTGAAGGCTGGGAAAAATGTGGACAGATGTGCTGATAAAAGAAGTGTCCAATTAGAGGAACCTCCTTTGGTGTGGTCTGAATGAGTAAGAATACAATGTCTACAATAATCACAACAGTTGTTCTTATAGGTTTTCTTTAATAACGTTTTGAATGTTTACTGCATTATGGTCCTGTTATTTTATTGACATATAAATCCTCAGTGTTTTGTGCATGAGCTACTCTCACAAAACCGTTCATACGGTCATACGGCTACCTTACAAGTTTATTGTCTTCAAGTATGCCTATAAACATCGTGTAAAATTTCATCGATAGCTAGCTTCCTTTATTGCTACAATTTATGAAATTATATAAAACATAAAGGTATGTACAAGAGACATTTGAGATATTTGGAATGCACTGAAATCTATAAAGGTAATGTATACCAAATATACATAGGTTTATGTAAGATTAATAGTATCCAGAAATTATTTCTTGGTAGTAATATGGCATGAGTGCAAAAAAAAACAAAACAGCAAGATGTAAAATTTACATATCACCAAAAAATACCCATGCCCCAAGTGTTTAACAGAAATATGGCTTGACAAATGTAAACAAAATAATTGAGGTAAAAAAAAATCATAATACAACCTTAGTACAGGCATTCACTGACCTCTAAAGCAATGTTCTAAAGACGTTTGCTGCCTTGTACACTTATGCTCAGATGTTTACATACACTCATCATTGACATAAATGTCATGCCAATATTGGGCTTTCAATGTTTTTTTGTTCATTTTCTGGGGCAGGATGAGTGTACATACATCTTTAATGGAAAAAAAAATAATTTTGTGCACAATTTCTTTTGGGGAGGCAGTTCTGAAATCAACACAGGGTCAAAATTATACATAAATATACATACACCCACTTAGATTATTTATTCAGTGGTGCTGAAGGTTAAAAAATGTCTAATAAGTTACCAAGGCCCCTTAACTTCCTGTTAGTGATCATGACTGACTATAGCCGTTAGCTTCTCTGTGCCCACATAAAGACTATTTGTTTGATTGCCCAACACACAGTACAATGGGAAAGCCCAAGGAGCTCAGTGCAGAACTGCGTAAGATGATCATCGATTTACACAAGCCAGGAATGTCTCTTAGAACTTAAACAACTACAGATTCCAAGATCGTCAGTTCAAACAATAGTGCATCCAAGTTGTATGTTGTACAAGTACAAGTTATTGAGAAGTGTAGCTACTTTGTCAAGGTCTGGAAGAAGACCAAACCGTCACCCTCAGATGGGAGAAAATTGGTTAGGATGGTCAGGAGCAACCCAAGACCCACCAAGGCACAGGTCTACCCTGAAGCAGAAGTCGCTAGAACACCAGTGTCACGGTCTACAAACAAGCGAGTTTTACATTGCCATGGAGTGAGAGGCTGCCATTCAAAAAAGAAGCCTCTGCTCCAAAATCGACACCTTCAAGCTCGACCACAGTTTGCAGGTGATCACATGGCCTTCTGGAAGAAAGTTTTATGTTTGGATGAAACAAAGTTTGAGTTTTTTTTCCCAGAAATGACAAGAGGAATGCTTAGAGGAGTTAAAGTGAGGCAATCAACCCTAACTACACTGTACAATCTGTTAAACAGGCAACTGGTCAAGATTCAAACTGCAGCTGGTCAAGGTTCAACTTGCTAAGGGAATTTAACCAATTATATGTGCTGTATGTAAAATTTGGACTTTTCCCATAGTACTGTGTGTTGGTCAATCCAATGAGCGATGTCAAACAAATCCTCTTTATGTGGGCACAGAGAAGCTACCAGCTGTAGTCAATCATGATCACTAACAGGAAGTTAGGAGGCCTTGGCAAGTTTTTAGACATTTTGGAACTTTTAGCACCACTGAATCATCTAAGTGTATGTATATTTTTGATTTTGTGTGTAGATTTATATATGATTTTGACCCTGTGTTGATTTCTTATTTTTTTCTATTAAAGATGTACATTTTATACTTATCCTGGTGACCACTCATATTGGTGACCTATAATCTCTGTTAGACATCAGTTAGACAGTGTGTAAAATGTTCTTGGATTTGATGTCCAAGTCTTTCGAATCTGCCCATGCATTCCTCATATTCAGCACAATCTTCTAAGTCTGTCATAAAAATATCTTATAATACATCATGACTGAAATTACAATTTACAGAGAAATGTGCACGTACTGGAAGCACAGACACTAAGACTCATGCCCCACAGGGGCAGACGCATCATGCAAATAATGCTGATTGGGTCTGACTTCATCCGGGTTGTCAGCAGGGTTTTTATTGATATTTATGGCAATCAAGGAAGTTTACTGCTGGCATGCATACTTCCTTGTGTGTGCCTGTCAAAGAGGTACTATTGTCAGTCTAATATTCATAATGTATTCCTGTGGTAATTTGAAATCCACACAAGCGTTAGACTTCCTTTCAGTGTGAGTGTCTTTCTGTCCTGTTGCACATGAATCGAGACGCACCATCGGTATGGCCAAAATCACAGAGCAACAAGTCCTTTGTGCTATCTGTAAAGAGACACAGCATACTGATTACAAGGTGTATATTTGGACAGTTTGTATAACAAACTGTGTAGTTAAGCAGTGGAAGAATGGAGGCTAATAACACTAATCCCATAACATTAATCCCTAAACATGCGTGCTTTTTTAATTTTAGGTGTAAATAATTTAGGCAACAACATGAGGGTCAACTTACAACTCTGTATCCTCTATGCTGTCAGGATCCTCAATGGTGTCCAGGCGTCTTTTGCATGCATCAATGATCTTTTTACGGGGTCCCAAAGGAATGTGGATGCTTTTGAGGTCGTTATCAGAGCACAGCAGCAGTGCATCCAGGTCAATCTTCTCTCGCTTAAAAATGGGGATGAACTCGTTCATGTACTGGGCAGCCAGAAATACTTCAAGTGGACTACTCTCTGGCTCATCATCATCATCCAGTCCTAATTCCACCTCATCCCATGGAAGCTCCTCCATGTTCCTTTTCTGGAGGCTTCTAGCGCTGCCGATACTATCCTCATCTACACTGGGAGATCGCTGAAGACGGCTGCGCAGACGGACGTTTGATGCCCTCCCGCTGCCGGCCAGACTGCCTTCATCACGAGAACCTATGCCAAAGAGTCCCCCGCTCACGTAGTTCCGCCGGAAGACCATGGTACCCAGACCTGGCCGGTTGAAAAGCGAGTCATGGCCAGAGTCGGTGCTGATCTCTGAGTGGTCTATGTCTGCCCCATGTAAATCTGGCTCACTGATGGCACGCGAGATGGCATCTTCGTTGTCCCGTGGGAACATATCGCGGATGTTTCGCCGACCGCGGTCTTTTGGGTTTACGTAGGTACCCTGCTTTAGGAACATGACATCATTACCCAGCTGTAGACCAGAAAGCGAGCGCACACTCTTCCTTCCATCCTCATAGATCTTGAAGGTCCCATCACCCTGCTTCTTCTTTTCCAACTTCTTCTGGATCTTGGTTTTGCCTCTGGCTGTGGCATGGAGGGTAGCCTGGAACATTAGAAATCCCACTGGCTTTAAGCTTCAATTCGTATAGCTTTAAGAGACTACACAACAAACACTTGACACACAAAGAAAGGTAATGAATCTTAAAGGCATTTTCAGTATTTTTAAAAACATCAGTGAGGCTGACCTGCGAGTATGGCACGCTGGTGGCAGTGTTGAAGGGGTGCAGCTTGCGGCTAAAAGTGCTGCTGGTGTAGCTGGAGAAGCTCATGGCATCAGAAAGTGAGGCGTCTGTGGCTTCCTTTTGAAACTTGCGCTCCATGCGGCGGTGGTGCTTGCGCTGCATCTTGACACAGTCCTTGATGCGACGTTCGGCATCACGGAAGGCTCTGTCTTTCAACTTGGCCACCAGCTTGGGGTTGAGAGCTGTCTGCTTGGCAGCAATGGAGTCCAGGTAGCGTACACAGTCCATGTGGTTCTTGGTGGCAGCCATGTCCAGAGGCGTGTGGTAGTCATTGTCTAGACACCATGTATTTGCACCAAAGGACACCAGGAAGGACAGGCAGTTGAGATGGCCATTAGAAGCAGCCAGATGGAGTGGCGTGTTCCCCCATATGTCACACTTATCAGGATTCCCTCTAAAACAACAGCAGGGAAAACAATAACCAGTAAGAAATATATCCAGTAGGTCATATGCCATTGCAACCTCTGGCTTGAGTTTCTGGGAACCATAAGGAAGTTATTTCATCAGTGTGAAAATGGTGTGGTGTAACATGGACTGCTAATTTGTAATACATTAACCTTTAGGATTAGATTGCATTATGCTTTCATTGTTCTTCAAAACCCAAAATTGTGGCTCATACAAAGGTTAACCCAACATCCTTTGAGCAGCTTTTCAGGACTAACCTCGCAGGCATGCACAGGATCAGAGAGGATAATAAATTATTAATAAGATTATTATATTGAGGTGCTCAACTATGTCTGAGTACTATTTCAATGAAATGGTAATGGACAACATTAAGAAGTATAAATACCCACAAAAAAATCCTGTTTAAGGACAAGCTCAGGAATGCTACAGAGACATTAATACCCCCTACGGTACTTGCCCCAATTAATGACTATGATACATGGTGTACAACCCTGTGACCGGGGGTTCATCTCCAATGAAGCTGAACCGGAGTTCTGGGACAGAATGTGTTACTTGACTCTAGGCTTGCCTGTGTGGTAATTCTAGGAGTATCTTCTTGCAGGGAAGACCGGTAGCATTGCACTTAGTGTGATGTCACCATGAATACTTGGTCGCCAAAGTATGACCACAGATATAGGCAAACATTTTGGTGCGTTGCTTTAAACCTCTTTGATCTTCTTTTTACATTAAGGTGGCAAAACCAGAGAACCTTTTCTCTGACTCAGGAAGGTAACAGTGTTTTTCTCCACTTCAGGAACTCAGAGCAGTTCCTCATTTTTAACTCAAATATATGGTCTACAGCACCATGTTCAAACCAATCCAAATGAGTGCACTGAAGGACCAGGTGACACTTGTGACACGTGACATTACTGTCAATGTTGACAGTAAAGACAACACTTCCTCCAGAGTATATGGCTAATCTTTCTTTAATGAACACATGACTTTCATAAATAGGTAGAAGCGACTTAATCATCATGGAGGAAATGGGGCATAACTGTGCATAAAGTAATGTAGAGATTTAGGAGTAATAAAAGTCAATGCGCTTCATTTAGAGAAAGATCATCCTTTTCCAAATTTTAAAACATTAGTAAAAGAATGTAATATAAACCTAACCCTTTCCTGGAAGCACAAAATGTTTGTACACATTTACAAACCATATTTAGCAAAAAGGAAAAGGTGAAAAAGTGACCCCACATTTGTACTTTTAGTCCAATGAGACTGATGTGCTCAGTTCTTGGCTTGTGTCCCAGTGGGCTCCATGTGACTCATGGAGCAGTGGCTCTCATTAATATTGTATGGGCTGCAGGCAAGGCCTCACAGCAGTGCATTATAGATGAGCAAAGCTGTGAGGTTTTCACAAGATGTCAGTGAAGCTGTGTGCAGCACTGGACATAGCCAGTACTAGGATTATCCCCCTGCTAACGGGTCTGACCCTGATTTCAACTTTCTCTGATATGTTATCGCGGTATCTCAGTTTTCATGTGCAGATCTTTTCTATCATCATTAACGCATGATGGCTACAACAGAAAAGGGCTGTTTTTTTCTTCAGATATCATGCTCACCTGTGAGCAAACCTGTGAGGTTTGTAGTGACTGGTCAAAAAGAACAGATTTGACACAAGGGCTTTCTGGATTGAAAAATAGTGCCAAGCTTAAACATAGCCTCCTACATTGACAGCCTGCATGGTTTATGTCCAACCTAGAATGAAACAGCTGAAAAAATAATTCTGCTGAAACTTACAGAGAACACTATATCCTGTGCTGTCATTGTTAACAATGCCCAGTAAGACAGATTGTGCTGTAAAGCCAATCACATGATCGTAAGTCTATACTGTAATCTCAAAAGTGCTGACTGCTATATGATCCACCACTGGCTATAAACGTCCGGCTTTAATCACCTTAGTGGTTTACGGTTCAATAAATTAAGATGGGAAAACATGTTATGTGTTATGGACTTGTCTAACGTCTCATATTCTAGGCTGCGGTGGGAACTCATACCACGGCTTCTGGCATGCATTGTGTACTGGCATGCATTTCCTGATAGACAAAAGAGAACATGCCCAAGAGACCAGCGCACTAAAGGCACCTACCGTAATTGCTCCCTTTACCTGTGTGGAGGTGTGGTAAACAGCCTGTGCGCATGGCACTCAATACTGGTTTTGTCTGGAAGAGATCAAACGATAACCGGTGTCTTTCAATAGTTGCCACAGAAGCCAAATTAGCCTTTTGAGATCTTTTAATCTCTTTCAATGGAACTCGTGGACCAGGAGAAGAAAACAGGTCAGCCAGAAAGGAACCGCAAAAGGCTTTTGTATGTTGCCTTTCATTAACCTTTCCCATATTCTCATCACAAATGGCTGGAATGGACACCAATAGACATATTTACGTTACATAACAAGTGGTAAATACGCTAAAATAGATCGGACAATGATTGGTTTACATCCTGGAAGGAGTGGCCCCAGAGGTTATTTGTTTCTCTGAAATGAAGAACCGTATCCCATGTAAACCTGTCAGCATGGAAGAAAAATGGAAGTCCAGAATGACCCGTATGATATATTCTGCTGTCAGACGGATGACAGATTGGATAATAACTGGATATATCTTTTATGTTGGGAACAGGTAGTAAACTGGTGTAGTAGGGCATAGTGGTCAAGCTTGAAAGAAGCAGCAGAACAGCTTATTAACATCATTTTCAGTTCTTATAGACATGGTTTTCTTTCATGCCCTATTGCTTGTTAAAATAGTAGTATATACTGTATTAACCTGTTAGTATGCAGGCACAACAGCAGCGTGTATGGTAGTACGCTGCCAGAATAGCAAACTTCTTTTTTGGCCTAGGCTATTATTTCATACAGTAATATGGTGTAGTAAAGACTACAATTTAGTATGGTAGTACTATGGAGTACTATTATGACCTAGGCTACTATGTAGTACAACAATATGGTGCAGACTACTACTTAGTATAACAGTATACTGTTACAGTGGTAGTGTACAGTGTACAGGCTGCTATTTAGTATGGTATTATGCTGTTACAATAACAGAATGCAATTTGGTCCCAATGGCAATATACTATATTAACACAGGCTGCTTTTTAGTATGGTAGTATTATCACATTGGGGGTGTTCTGTTCTGACATAGCTTATTAGGTAGTATGGTAGTATGCTGATACAAAGGCAGAGTACTATCCTGACATGGCCTACTGTTTAGTATGGTAGTATGCTGTTAAATTTACAATACACAATATGCTGTAGACTAGTACTTAGTATAACAGTATACTATTACAGTGGTAGTATACTATATTAACATAGCCTGCTTTTTAGTATGGTAGTATTATTACATTGGGGGTGTACTTCTCTGACATAGCTTACTAGTTAGTATGGTAGTATGCTGATACAGAGGCAGAGTACTATCCTGACATGGCCTACTGTTTAGTATGGTAGTATGCTGTTAAATTTACAATACACAGTATACTGTAGACTACTACTTAGTATAGCAGTATACTGTTACAGTGGTATTTAGTGTGATATTATGCTGTTAAAATGACAGAATGCAATTTGGTCCCAGCCTACTATTTAGTACAGTAGTATGCTGTTACAGTGGTAGTATAATATATTAACATAGCCTGCTTTTTAGTATGGTAGTATTATTACATTGGGGGTTTGCTGTTTTGACATAGCTTACTAGTTAGTATGGTAGTATGCTGATACAGAGGCAGAGTACTATTCTGACATGGCCTACTGTTTAGTATGGTAGTATTATTACATTGGGGGTGTACTGCTCTGACATAGCTTACTAGTTAGTATGGTAGTATGCTGATACAGAGGCAGAGTACTATTCTGACATGGCCTACTGTTTAGTATGGTAGTATTATTACATTGGGGGTGTACTGCTCTGACATAGCTTACTAGTTAGTATGGTAGTATGCTGATACAGGGGCAGTACTATTCTGACATGGCCTACTGTTTAGTATGGTAGTATGCAGTTAAATCTACAATCTACAATATGCTGCAGACTACTACTTAGTATAGCAGTATACTGTTACAGTGGTATTAAGTGTGGTATAATGCTTTTACAATGACAGAATGCAATTTGGTCCCAGCCTACTATTTAGTACAGTATATATTAACATAGGCTGCTTTTTAGTATGGCAGTATTATCACATTGGGGGTTTGCTGTTCTGACATAGCTCACTAGTTAGTATGGTAGTATGCTGATACAGAGGCAGCGCACTATCCTGACATGCCTACTGTTTAGTATGGTAGTATGCAGTGCGCTAGTATTTAATACCATAGTGTGTTTGGCCACAGGTTACTATTCGGTGCAGGAGTGCGCAACTGTACGGAATATACGAGCCTGTATTCGAGACTGGCACGCGCTTAAACTTAAGCATCAAGTCGTGAAACAGAAAAACCAGAGAAAGCCGAAGCTGCAAGCACTCACCCTCTGGCCACGATGAGCCTGAGCGCGTCCAGGTTGCCGTGGTACGCGGCCCAGAGCGTCGGTGTCATGCCATCTTCATCTGGCGCGTTCAGGTCCTTCCGCGTGGCCTCTTTCAGCAGGTCCAGGTAGCCATCTCGCGCTGCCCTGTGGTACTTGTCATTCATGTTGCTCTCGAACTTCGGCCTCCATTATGCTTGAGTTTTTACTCCCAGTCTTCGTCATGGGCACCGGACGGCAAGCGTGCTTCGCTAAGGCCGTGTGTTGGCTACCGAGCGGCCGGGGGGAGACGCTCGCGACGGTTTCCACGGCCACTGGAGACGCACTTGCGCCTGGGGGCGTGGCCTGAGCAGCGGCGTGGTCTCCATGTCAGTGAGATTCCATCACTGTTTCTGGCCACGACGTTGAATTTATCGCCATTTTCAGGCACAAACTCGCGCTGTGTTAAAGTGTAAAGTGTCCAAGCGGAAAGCTGTAAAGCAGTGGTGTCCAGTCTTATCCATGAAGGGCCGGTGTGGGTGCAGGTTTTCTTTCCAACCAATCAGAAGCCACAATCTACTGAAAGTCAAGATCCATTGATTAGATCCATTGAGGTTTGGCTCCTGCTTGACTGGAAGGAAAAGCTGCACCCACACCGGCCCTTAACTTTGTGGATAAGCTTGGACACCCCTGCTGTAAAGCGACTTTTGGTCACACTGGGAATGGAAATAAGCATACCTATATTAAGGAACCTAATAGCCTGTAGATGAAACTGTTCTACAGATAAAACTCCCAGATGGAGAACAGTGTGTGTACTTGATGACTGAGGTCTAAGGTGATTTTGTGACCCTTCCTCAGACCCTGTTTCTCTATGGCTGTGATGAGGTCTGCTGTTCTCACGTCTGTCTGGTGAGGCTTTTGGTTGTGGGCAGAGCAAACAGTGTACCACACAGTGATGCATCTAGTCAGCTTTGTAACATCAGTGTGCAGATCAGTCTCCACTGAGTGAGTGATCAAGGGCTCGAGAGTGTAAAAACTAGTTTTTGGAACAGTCTAATCTCAACGGATAAGTCGAATCTCAAGTCTTTGATCTAGAGTCAGTTCATCAGACATTTCCTTAATCTTAATGCACCAAAAAATTAATAAAATAAAGATTGTTCACAAGTCACAAGTCACCGTGGATGCGGCTTAAGTGCAGCTCGAGTCCAAGTCGCAAACTCGAGTCCCAATCTCTGGGACAGTCTAAAAGACTTCATCACATTCCCAAGTTTCCCAAACACACATCAGAGCTGGTTGTGGAATGGAATGGAGCAGGCTAACATTAAGCTTTTGTCAAGTCAGTGCCAGGAAAGCAACTAATTTAACTGAAGTAAAGTGTTCAAACATCCAACCAGAATTCTGACAGAAGCTTGTTGATGGCTACCAAAAGCAACTGGTCAAGGTGCAACTTGCTAAAGGGCATTTAACCAAATATTATGAGTGCTGTATATTGTATACTGTATATACTATGACGCCAGACCAACCTACACTAGGGTAGTGTTCCACATAAAAAAACTGAATGATATATCAGGCATGTCAGGGGATTATTCAGATGTTTTAACCTAACATTAACCAGAAATCTAATGTTCCTCAATGCTGGCTGGCTTTTTACAAATGTAAAAACGTGTACAATTATAGTTACACTTCCAGCCATTATCCCATAAAATATCATTCTTCACAATTGTGTTCTTATTGGATATAATATATGGTTATGCCTGACAGTATGCTTGACATTTTTAATCTCTGTTTATGATATTGTCTCTTCGTGTCTTCGCGGCTGTAAATCTTTTCGATACCGTGGCCATATATAAACAATGACAGTGGCGATTTTCTCACTGTCAGAGGCTCTTCAGCAGCTACTGCTCTAGGTAAGAACCGCATACAAGTATGCATGCAAATATCTTTTACAATATATACAATGTACATCTTAATGTCTTTAATGTGATGTTGGTTTCTTTTCTACCATGATTTAATTAATCAAGCTTGTCAAATGTTTGTGAGATTTACTACCTGGCTGGTGTATAGGGTATGATCTACACATGGTAGTGCAGTGTGGCTTATATGGGGATAGTGGTTGAATAGTCTGTTGAATAGAAAAGTATAGATTCCTAAAACTAGTCCAGCGGTCAATATTGTTATCAGAATGACAGATGCGTTGTTATCTAGACTGTGTGTTCGGCTAAAAAATAACCTCACCGGTCAAACAGTGTTATCAAAATGCCCGTTCTGTTAAATTCAGCTGAATCGTCTGTATGTAAGAACAGTTTCAGTAGTGCAAAGCCAGATTTAAAGAGCTCTTTGTTCTGTGTCTCACATACTGTAGACAGAGTCAACATCAGGCAAAAACAACTCCTTGAAATAATATGAGGGTAATAAATGATGTCTGGATCTGTCTGGTTTATCTACATGTGCACTACTGGCTGGATAAATTGTGTTCATGGTTCAGCTTTGAAAGTGTTTCCTCATCCAAAAAACGATCAGCAGTTTTGAGGATCAAAATGTGCCCCATTCTGCCCCAAAACTTGTTTTAGGGGTCTACACCGTCTTCCAAATTATTATGCGTAAGTGATATTTTTTTTAATGGTCAATGTAAATGACAACCAGTATAATTTCCAAGTCATGACCCGTTAAGTATAAATCCAGTTTTATTGAACAAACCTGTTCAATATCACCCAATGATAACAGTAATTTTTTTTAAATAAAAAAAAATCAAAATGCACTGTTCCAAATTATTTTTGCAGCACATTTACTAAAATCAAAAGCTATTTCAATCAAAAACATCTCAACAGCCCAAGTTGCATGTTAACATAAGACCCCTTCTTTGAGATCACCTTCACAATTCTTGCATCCATTGAAGTTTTTTGGACAGTTTCTGCTTGAATTTCTTTGCAGGATGTCAGAATAGCCTCCCAGAGCTGCTATTTTGATGTGAACTGGTCAGGGGAGGATGGTGGCCACACCATGAGTTTCTCTCCTTTTATTCCCATAGCATCCAATGACACGGAGGTATTCTTTGCAGCATGAGATGGTGCCTTGTCATGCATGAAGATGATTTTGTGACGGAAGGCACGGTTCTTCTTTTTGTACCATGGCAGAAAGTGATCAGTCAGAAAGTCTGTATATTTTGCCGAGGTCATTTTTACACCTTCAGGGACCCTAAAGTCGCCTACCAGCTCTCTCCCTATGATTCCGGCCCAAAACATGACTCCACCATGTCCTTGCTGACGTCACAGCCTTGTTCGGACGTTGTGGTCATCCACCAACCATCCACTACTCCATCCATCTGGACCATCCAGGGTTGCATGGCACTCATCAGTAAACAAGACGTTGTCATGCATGTCTGGGCCCACTGCAACCATTTCCGCTTGTGAGCACTGGTTAGGGGTGGCCAAATAGTAGGTTTATGCACAACTGCAAGCCTCTGGAGAATCCTACTCCTTGAGGTTCGAGAGACTCCACAGGCACTAGCAGCTTCAAATACCTTTTTGCTGCTTTGTAATGGCATTTTAGCAGCTGCTCTCTTACTCCGATGAATTTGTCTGGCAGAAACCTTCCTCATTTTGCCTTTATCTGCACGAACCCATCTGTGCTCTGAATCAACCACAAATTTACATTTACATTTACGGCATTTGACAGACACCCTTATCCAGAGTGTCTTACATTTATCTCATTTATACAACTGAGCATGTGAGGGTTAAGGGCCTTGCTCAGGGGCCCAGCGGTAGCAGCTTGGTGGTGCTGGGGCTTGAACCCCTGACCTTCTATTCAGTAACCCAACACCTT
This sequence comes from Doras micropoeus, assembly GCA_028566355.1. Taxonomy (NCBI): domain Eukaryota; kingdom Metazoa; phylum Chordata; class Actinopteri; order Siluriformes; family Doradidae; genus Doras; species Doras micropoeus. The sequence continues at coordinate 15,644,105 of JAOUQY010000027.1, forward strand.
AACCATTGAGCCACCCCT
>JAOUQY010000027.1:15760570-15782486 GCA_028566355.1 Doras micropoeus
GCCCCACCCGGGGATCGAACCCGGGACCTTCTTGCTGTGAGGCGACGGTGCTACCCACCGAGCCACCGTGTCGCCCGAGAGAGAAACAATTCTCTGTATTTTAGCTAGATTGCTGTTCAAGTTTAAGGTACTTAATTGCCATTCATTTTAACAGCGTGAGCAAAATAAAAGAAAAAATAAGATGAAACGGCACTACTACAGACAAGAAAAGGCAAAATAACAGTGTAATACATATTAATAACATACTACTACTAATAATAATAATATAATTATTATTATTAATCTCTCTCAGACACTCTGGCAATCTCTCTCTCTCTCTCTCTCTCTCTCTTTTCCCCCCTGTAATCTATAAAGAATCCCCAAATCCACACTTGCACTCACCCCTACCTCCCACACATTACCCACCACAGCTGTGCTGACATGGTTTATAGCAACTCATGCTCCATATATACAGTTAAAGGGAAAAAAGACGGTAATCTACGAGTTTCGCCAGACCACGCCATCACAAGTCAGTGGTTAATGGCTGTGGAGGGATAAAGAGTTTCCATTTTAGATAAAACGGTGCCAGTGACGTGAGAACTCATCTGGAAAAGCTTTATTGGACTTAGTGTTGGTCTGTGTGTGCAAAGTTTTATGCCCAGGGTGAGCGAATTAAAGAAATGGGTTCCGGGTCCGAGCTAGCACCTCCGAGTGTGACGGGATAAAAATTGCAGTCGGGCTGAGTGCTAGTCACATTGAGGCGCATTCACACTATGACTATACCAAGCAGCTATGTAGCCACTGCTCCGGCCAACCGTTTTATCCCAAGACTGCCATATTGCCATGACCCTCCCTTTCTATCCCTGTAATCAGATACCACAGGCTTTTGTGAGTATGTGAGTATGTGTATGTGTGTACGTGTGTATGTGTGTGCAGTGCCCTACAGCATTTGCTGCCCTGATTGCAGTCTTAGCTGTTGGCCTAGTACGTAGATCCCAGCTGTAGTGCATCTGTGTACATGCTGACATCTCCCTGACTCTCTCTTTTTTTTTTCTTCTATATTTCACTGTCTCTCTCTTTCTACATCATCATCCTCTATTCCCTTACTAGATATAAACCGGAAGCGCAGGACTGAATGCTTTACAAACACATAAAGATGGTAAAAAGCAAAACAAAATACAGTACCAAATAGAGCAGTCCATGTCAGAGTGAGAGACGTACAGAGCGCAGGCGAGAGAGAGAAGAGAGACTGGCAATCCTGAGGCAATCTTTCCCTTCTGTCTTTGACCTTGGGACTGTTCTGTTATTTCGTCTGGCTTATAAATTACCCTAACTGAGAGGAGAGAAGCTCTCATATCTGATGAGCCAGCCCACTTCATGTCTCACCTCATCTGCTCTTTTGCCCGTAAATCCGATCTTCCATGCCAGGGCCAGGTCATCGGAAATGCTCCCAATTTTACTCATCCAATCCCCCAGATGTTGAGCAGACCGTGTCCTGGCATTCCTCGGATGACCAGCATTGGCGGATGGAAAGCATAACTCATGTTTAAGGTCCTGGATTTGTTGGACATGAAAACGGCGAGCTTGGGACTTGTCTTGTGAAATGTAAACCTGCCCTTACTTTGTAGCCTTGGTTTTGACTTTGTCCTCTCAGGATTTCCTTACCATTGGTTTGGTCTGCTTTCCTTGTGGCAATGTAAAAACTGTCCTTACATATTTTGAACACTGATTCATACACTTGGTCATTTCTCATAGTATTATACAGTATGTGTGCATTCATCTCTGTATGTGTGTTTGCAAAGGACACAGTGCTTTCTTCTAGAGGACACGAAGGACAATTGAAGCAGGACATTCCAGCTTTGTGCCAATTGCATGCTGGGATGCTGATTTATGTGGCGTTTGGACAGAGGGGAGGGGTGGGACTGTGACTGGCTGTGAAAACTCGGCCTTCATTGGATTCTCCAGCCAAAATGATGCACAGAAAGTAAGCCAAAAAGTGTGGTTAAAAAAGACGAGAGGGCCTGCTTTGTATGTTGGAAGGGAGGTTAGAGGGAGGAATATGGGAATGAGTGAGAGCTAGAAGAGAGATACAGGGTGAAGAGTGGGGATTGAGCAGGGAAACTGAGATGAAGAATGAGTGATTGAAACAGTGAAGCAAAGTGGCAGAATGGGTGGAGGGGGAAGACAGACAGCCTTTGTAGAGTAAATCAACCCTGAAGACTCCAAAGGCACACTATAGTAGCACACAGTAGATTTATGCACTGTTGCTCAGTGGATCATCCATTTTTCATAGAAAAGTATCTCTGGAGATACTTAGTCTTGCTACTAAGTCTTGTGGCTGTAAAGTTGCTTATGTAAACTCTTCAGTCCTGGTAGTGTGTTTGTGTAGTGCAGACTCATGGCCACATAGGCTGAGCTCAGTCATCTGGTTACCTGCACGTTCACCATTCTTAGCCTGGAAAAGACCACCCAGCTCTTGATTGCAGGGGGTTTACTTTGATGTGGAATGGCCGCATGAGGGGAGCATGGATACAAACCCCTCTTAAAACACACTCGTACACTTTTACAGGCTTCCGTGTGGCGTCGGCATGTGTAGTCAAAGACTTGTGTAACATACACCCACCCATGCACGCCCAGGCTCTCAGTGTTCTTTACCCACGCTAGGCTCTTGTGGCCAGCCCAAAACTAGTAGAACCTACAGATCATAACACACTCTAACGCCTGAAAAAAAAGCAGTATAAACACAGTTTCCGTGATGGCTTCGTGATTTTAGGCTCACATAACCGTTTGACCCAAACTTCCTGCCTATTTGGCTTTGACGAGTAACATGTCTAATACTGTTGTTCAACTCTGTCTTCACTGGGAAACCATGTGGATTGGGCAACAGCAATCCTGAAACAAACCAGAGCTGTAAAATTCCCCAACTCCCCGCCAGTGGAACAAGCAAGCCATGTGAAATTGTGTTGTGGAGATATCAGAGCAGTGGGAGCCGCTTTGTACGGTGCGCTATGACTCAAGCCCAGCTCAGCTCAAACAGATGGCGGCTCTTAAAGACGGAGCCGAGCAAGAGCTTGTTGTTCCGGGAACAGCGGAGAACGGCCCACTCCACCTACACTGGAGCCGAACTGCATGCTGTTTGATGAGTACCAGTTGGATTAGGCTTACCAAGGTGCAGTTTGCAAATCCAGTACAACATCGCAGGACACTGGGGGGACTGTTTCATCTGTTTTGTCAATGGCAGACACCATGACTTTCATCACAGTATTACAGGCTTCACTTTCTCATTTGCCAGTATGAAACATGAGGTCTAAGAGTACTTAGTCTTGATAGGATAGTCTTGATTAAAGTAATATGTTACCTAATACTAGGTGGTTTCTAGAAAACTTCTGGACGCAGATATAGGCTAGATTCAGGTTTAGATCCCCAATCCGTGTCCTGATTTCCATCAGTTAGAAGAAAGAATTGCTTTCAGAATGACTTTTAAAGTTGCCTATAATACAGAAGGTCTTGCATCTTGTTAGCATGCTGATGGGGATTTCTAGATGTGGGATTAGCCTAGCCCACTCTGTTCTCCCCAGTGGGCTTTATGATGGTGGGAAAAGGAGTGTGTCATTATCAAATGGGACCAAAACAATGTTTATGGGCCTGTGCAGCTCATATCAGCTCTGCTGTATGGGCCCCGTGGGTGGCTAGATCAGATTTTCCCCTACTGTTCTAGTGGGAACAGCATGAGAAAACAAGGATCGTAGGGAGACGGGGCTGGGAAACTCTGTGCGGGTTTGCGTGTGCAGGTGAGTTTGTCGGTATGTGGGTGGAACTGACTGACTATAGCTATGTCAGAAATTAGCCATAGTTCAAACAAACAAAGTACAAAATCAGAAGGTGGGCAAGATTTGAGATGATTGACAATAGTATTGGGAACTGTAGATAGCCCATGATGGCTATAAAATCTTTTTGGAAAATGTAGCGTCTGGAGCTTTAAGATGGACAAATAGCGTTGTGGGAGATATTATGTTGCTAGATTTCAGAGCAGAGCAATACATCATCTTAGCATCATAGTTTGTCCATGTTAGCCATTTGTGCATGCAGTGGCTTCACTTGCAAAACAGGAACGATGGCTAAAATGAATTTACTTCTAAGTTAATTATAGCTAATAACACATTGGTTTTATTTACACTCCAGACTTGTTATTAACGAGCGATAAAAAAAAAAAAAACGTAGCCAGTTTCCATTATGTTTTACTGGAATGACGTAACAGGACACAGTAGCCGATTCTCAATCAGCGTTCTTGTCTGTACTTGTGTTCTTGCATACTTGAGAAACGTTGTCAGTCGCAGCCCGAGTACTGTTCCGTTCAAAAGTCTGTATCTAGCCAAGTACAGTTCAAATACCCGCATGTGTTCTTGCTCCACCCATGTTATCAAGGATGCATCGGGGGTTGGTGGTTTGGGGGGTGGGTGGGTGAGGGTGACTTGTGTGGACTTGGGACAGTCAGATATCCCAGAATGCATTTTGCACCAAGCTCAGTGTGATGGGGAGGAGGAAACTCACAGCTGTGAGTTTTGAAATACTGCTATTGTAGTGTTGAAATGAAGTTACACAACTTTTTATGCAAGAATGTTATTATTTAGACTTCAAGTATGTGGTTCATTTATTAAGAGAGATGCTACGTGAAAATGTGCTCGGAGATGTTTTCGGAGATGTCCGGTCATGCTACCAGGTGACATCAAGTACGTCAGGTAGGGAAGGTTACGCTGCTGTTCCAATTGCAGAATGACCGTATAGCGTCCTTCCATCCTCAGTTGGAAGTTTGTACTCGTGAGTTGAACTTACCAAGTCTGTACTAACAATTATGCACTTTGTATTGAGAACCACATATTTTAAGTATGTTCAGCGACACCACCATGTCGGTCCAAGTCGCCTTGTTGTCTGCTCACACACAATAGTCGGATCCTACACCACACGCCAGTCAGCCATAGTTAGGGACACAATTGGAGATCTCACAAGCCTAGTCCTTAGAGCTATTATTCCAAATTTTACCCAATGTTGTATAGCAAAAGTGTTATGTATTAACACAATTACGTGTGCATAAACCAAGTGATGAGGTATTCCTGTTGCATCCTCAAGGCTTATAAACTGTGTACACATTATGTGTCTGTATCCGTTTAGCGCTCCAAATATTTGTATCTCTAGCTTTAATTGGATTTAAACCCAAAAAGTATCTGACGAAATTATTTAGTGTCCAGAATTTCCCAAAATATAAAGATAAAAGTATAAAAACGCACTCCTGTACATGCATGTTTACATTAGTCTTTCGTTGTCCGGTGTGCATCATATTGGATTGGCTGTCGGCATGAAAGAAAAAGCAATGAGATCCCAGTGCCGATGCGCACACTTGTAGTCTCAACCATAACCTGTGAACATTTGTGGCTAGCTTTCTAAACAAAAAACAAATATCATGCTCCTAACAACCGGCAATTGACAAAAGCATCGCCGGTTGCTTTGAATGTGAGGGGAGAAGAGGGTATAGCCTGTAGCCAGGGTATAGCCTGTAGCCAGGGTATAGCCTGTAGCCAGGGTATAGCCTGTAGCCAGGGTATAGCCAGGGTATAGCCAGGGTATAGCCAGGATATAGCAAGGGTATAGCCAGGGTATAGCCAGGGTATAGCCAGGGTATAGCAAGGGTATAGCCAGGGTATAGCAAGGGTATAGCCAGGGTATAGCCAGGGTATAGCAAGGGTATAGCCAGGGTATAGCCAGGGTATAGGGCAGCCCTGATGAACAATACTTTGTGTCACGTTTTCTTAATTTAAATGTTTTTGGAAAGCGAAGACATTCACCGCTTTATCAGTACGCAGACGGGAGAAGCTAAGTTGCATCAAAGACAGATGTTTTGTTGTTCTGTTCCGAATTAAGGTTTATATGCAATAAAAGATAGGTGGAAAGGAAAAGAAATACAACACCCATTTCTCAAATCTGCCGACATTTTCCGCCAGACATTTCAACCGTCTGACTTGATAGCCACTGCGATAGTTGGAATTTATCTGTGACTCCTGACACTATCATCAGTCATCCCTATCCAATCACCTCCTGTTCATATCTATATGTGTATCTGCTTAGAACACATTTCCTTTTCATTCTGAATAATGTATTCATTCACATCCACGGGCTCTCTGGTGGCAGAGGCTGTTCAAGCGCTACATATGTTTCAAAATTGACCACCAGATTAGGCTTAGCCATAGTTAAGCAAAAATAAAGCGGTAGCTGTTGTCATTATCTACTTTCACATTGCTTTAAATAAGTGCTTAAAACTGTCTTCTGTCATTTTTTGAAGTGCCTTAATCAGTGCTGGAGTTAATGAAGTGTGTGGGCTTGCTTGTGTGTATTATGATGTGTGTGAGTTAGCAAGAGCAGGACCAGTGAGAGATTCCGCAATAACTGTATCCAGCACACTCGCCCATTAAGTAGATGGATGAATCAAATATGTTGTCTTATCTCTCTATCAGCCAGTCGTTTATCTGCACTCTGTGAAAACCTTTCATGTGTGCACCAAAAGGTGGAAAAAAAAAGCGGTAGAAAGGGAAAGAAAAAGCCGAATTTAATAAAGTGAGTGTGGGATGGAAGAACAACACAAGACGTTTTTAGAGAAAACAGAGCCGGCGGAGCCAGGTCCAAGCCAAACGGCAGTAGTCTGGAGTGTTATGGTCTTCCTGTGATGTGAGGTATGAAATAGTGGTGGGAGCGCAAGAGCATGCTGTGATGACTTTCACTCACCATCTCTGAACATGTTTCCAGAAACTGGCCACTGTATCAGCGTTACAGCCCGATCCTGACTCACTATGGCATGTGTGTGTGGGGGTGGGTGTATAACGGGACTAGAATTACACCTCTGCTATCCAGACTTTCTCCTGTCATTCTTTCCACCATGAACCTCCATTCCCTGACAACAGGCCGTGACTCAGCACTTGCTGCCTTTTGTTTCTACTCTGTCTCATGTTCTTGCTTGTTCTTTCAAAAGTCTGTGTCTTTTTTTTTTTTTTTTGTGTCCCTCACACCACATCTCAGACCTCAGACCCCCTTCAGGCAGTGTGTCCATGTGAAAGCTTTTATTGTCCTTGAGACGCCATACTTCCTGCTCCTATCCTCCTCTGCAAATGTCTTTCCTCATCCCATTCTGATATTTACTGTCCCCATAAAACAAGTCTTCTGCAGCTCTGTGCCTCCAGACAGCAGTCCGTTTGCCCACGTCTGCCCCCGACTGCTGGCACAGGGAGCAATGCTTGAGCCTCTGTCAATGAGAAAGCTGTTTCTAGAGACAGGCCCCTATAAATGATTAATCGTTGAAAAGCTGTGCTCGGTGTCTCAGGGGAACGAGGCTGGCGCAGTCGGTAGAAGCCTGCTGCATGTGTTCCCTCTGCTCTGCTCTTCAGTGCTACAGATGTGTCCCTCCTCCTTCGCTTGCATTTCACACACAGGCGCTCACTCTTGCACATTCGCATCCGTGTGTTCACACACAGCCTGTACGAGCCTGTCTGGCTCCATGGATATTGGCATGATTAAGTTTTGAAGACCAAACTGTCTGGCTGGCTGTAGCCATTTCACAGGCACCTTAACTGCCTCCAATAAAGCTTTAATTCAATCCACTTGTTTTAAAAGTGGTCCCTGAATAGTTTCTTGGTTTGTTAAGGTTGAGAAGGCTTATCTCCATTATGTCAACTTGCGTAATGTAAACAGCACATTTGAAAAAAAAAAAAAGCTTCTTTTGACCTTCCGTTTTATTTACATTAGACTACAAAGTCGCAGTATGCTCCTCACCCCACCCTCTTTGATTTGAGTTTGAGTGGCTAACCACCAAGCCACTGCACAAACACTGGCTGCCAACCCTGGCGCGAATGGCCAGATTCTCCCTTTCTCTTTCTTTTGCGCACACTCTTTTACTCTCTGCCTCTCTCCACTTTAGTCCTACCTACATTTTCTAACACACCCTTCTTCCCACACATCTCTTCAACGCCCCCGGACCGACCACATCCACCACACTCACTCCACAAGCATGCACTGAGGCGAGTGTTGGAGGCGTGCACTGCCCTGCTTTGGTCTCTTCCTACTCAAGTCCTGGAAAAACTCCAACTCTGCTTACTCTGGTTCTGATCAGACCAAACCCACCAGCCCCCTCTATACACACACCCACACAGAACCTCCAGGGGGTCCACCTACTCTTAGCTGTCCTCCCACAGCGTCCCGAAAAACAGAGTGTCAGTCCCCAGTTGCCTCCAGACCGGCAGGAATGTTTGGCTACCAGTCCATCTAATGTTTTCAAGATGATTTTGACCGTTATAAGGAAATCCCCCCATTTGAGTAGCCATTTGAAATTCCTTCTGCTTTTTTACAGCACGGAAGTGTGCTCTGAGTCACTGGGTGAAAAGCGTAAGCTGGCTGCTCTGTCTCGTCTACAGAGGTTTAACTGGCGTACCAGCGAGTACCACAGCGCCTGAGCTGCTCGTCTTCGGGCCAGGCTTTCGCTCTCTGAGACCCAGGAGTGCGAGGCGTCGTGATTTACTGCTTCATTTTCAAACCATACATTTAGCACCTGTTTTGTGGAGAAAAGCCAAGTGTGACCGAGGAGTTCTGTGACCCTTATACGGAGCAACAGGGATGTTTTTGCTGGGTGAGTCTGTCAGCCTTGCTGTCATTTTGCTCTTCATTTTCACCACCTCCTGAGTAGATTTCTCCCCTCGCTTCATTTCAGCGGGAGCCTGTGTGGCTGGCTTTGTATGCCAAGATTGTGGAACCAAGACAATTGTTTCTCTTGGATCGTGCCAGCATGATGAGAGCTTCCCAAAGCCTCCACCACATGTTAGTGACTGAGAGCTGACGAGGCCATATGTACACATTTTCCTCTGTACTGACTATTTGAAAATCTTAAATTGCATGTCTTCCACGTCTGGGAGTGTGTGTGTATGTGTGTGTGTGAGAGAGAGAGAGAGAGAGAGAGAGAGAGAGAGAGAGAGAGAGAGAGAGAATATGTGCCTGTGTGCTTGGAGCAGAGAGGAATTAGCTGGTGGGTCCAACTGTCACATCTGTCGTTTATCTGCGTAGCTGTTTGTGTGGCATTCTCATTGGCTCCTTCTGTTGCTCCACAGTGCCAAAGTGGGTTTCCACTGGAGCAATCAAAGCTAATATTTAGTTCGCTGTATTAGAGTAGGTACCTTTCTGAGGAGCAAGAGCTAGGCTACAGTGAACATTGCTGATTGGTGAAACGCAGAACGACAAACCCACTTACCCACCTGCATTTCCCTAACAAGCAATTACCGAAGCTTGTGCGACGTGAGAAGAGGCGTGGCATGACCGACAAAGTGGAATACATCTGTCACCCATTTATTTTTACACAGGTAGCAAGTCAGGAATGTAGCAGGGGGGTATTTTGTGCACGCTTTTAGGCTGTGTATCTGTTGCTTGCCAGTGGCAGTGGTTTAGAAAGCTACATCAATGTTAGCCTCATATATATATATCCAAAGCAAAACAATCAAAACGTTAGTTTCAATAGTAGCAATTTCAACCTCCTCTATGTTCTTTTGAATTCTGGTGTAAGAATTCCCAGAATGTGACTCCCATCTACCATGAATTATCTTACATTTAGATAACTTTTAGATTTCCAAGCATTGGAAATTTCCAACAAGGTCAGTTAACGAGAGCAACACATTTTACAAAACGGACCACTTTTCAGATAAAAAACATAATGAAGGCTGCTGGGTTTTACATGCAAAAAAAAAAAGAAGTAAGTGTGACGGTCAAAGTCTCCAGAAGAGCTGTGGTAGAGTCTCCAAGACAAGATTCTCAGTAAAACTTAAAAGCAGCTAATTACTGTACAGTATAATGCAGAAGTCGTAGGCACATATGCAAAGACTCGCTGTAAAGCAAAGATGCGTTCGGAAATAGTGAAGATGTTTCTGCATAAAAGAAAACGCTATAGTATAAGTACAGTGAACAAGGAATAAACTGAAGGACGTCAATATTTGGTGGGCCTTTTTCTTAAGTTGTGTTCAATAGTACACTGTGTGCGGTTGTATAAGGAAATTAGATTTTAAGTTTTACTGGGTGTCTTGGAGAATCTGCCACGGCTCTTCTGGAGACTTTGACGGAGCTGTTTATAGCTCACCACGTATGCCCTGGTCCGCTAAGATACGGTTACAGTACTGAGCAAACAGAATGATGTTTTTTGGAATTTGGATGCTGGGATTTATGTGGGTCCTAAGTTAAAAAAAAAAATCAAATCAAGCTATCTGTCAAGCAACATAAAACCATTACAGAGAGTATGTAAAAAAAAATCTGCCAGATATTGTTTTTGAAAAGAGAAGGAAACTTTATACCGAAGTCACTGTTCTATACTTACTCAATAGACTCAAGGGTGACGATCAGGGCAATTCTGTGACTGTTCTGTTTAATCAAACACAGGTTTCTGGCTCCTCCTAGATGTCCATGTTTGGTATATTCACTACCCAGGAAAGAAGTCGATATTTAATATCAGTATGGGTCACTTAGCCATGGAAATCACAATAAAATGTGTGAGCATGGACTGGTTACAGTGCCACGCTGTCCGGTGAAAAAAAGTGTTATTTAAATCTATGTGCAGTATTCTTCAATGTGTAATATGAATTTAGAGTGATTCACCATTGGTGTGAATACACACACACACACACACACACATAGACACACTGCATTTTTTTGTTACTGCTTCTTTAAGTTAACTGCTTATGCTTACCAGATTCTCTCAACCCAAATCAAACCTGAACCACTTTAAAATTATCCCAGAACTGGCCTGGGATCAGAATCAAATGCTGCTTTTATAGATTATAGATAGACCGTGCACTAAACAAATCATATCTGCTTCGTTTTCCTGTGTCCGTGGCTGTATTAGTCATTTTTCCTGTCCTTGCATCATCTGTACAGTCACTTTCTAGCATGAAAACACATGTGAGCCCAGCTGCGTGCGATGGTCGTAAACAAGAACATTGGAAAACGCATATTAATTGTAGTTGCATATGGTGTATAGAGGTAAGCAAAGGCACACCCTGAGCCCTTAATTCTGTAAAGGGATCTCTCTGATCAGAGCGCACGTGAGTCTCATTTCCTAAGTGTCCACAGAAACGGTCTCTGGCACCGATCAGGGCCGTATGCCAAAGCTGAAAATAAATGCAGTCTGAGGGAGAGAACACAGCAGAGGGAAAACAGGCAGTTATGAGCACTGGCTTGGCCGTGGTGAGCTCGCTGAAGCCCATGTCATCCTTTTAATAAGCTGCTAAGCAAACAGTGGTGCGGGCCTCATTCGTATTCTCGCACCCTGGACCTCGGCTTCATTCGGCTGCCTGCTTTCTTTGGCAGCAGCCCCTAACCTGTTACTTTTGCTCCACTTTGGTCTGTGTGGGTGTGATCAAGCTATTAGAGTTGGAGAACTAGCACATGCAGGAAGAGGGAGAGTAATGTGGAGGGAGGACTCGATGATGTGGCTGCATGTAACACCTGTTCACTGCAGTACATGCTCTAGATTGAGTGCCTGTGTGTAAGAGAGAAAGAGTGAACGAGAGAGGCAAGGAAGACAAACGGAGAGGTTGAAGGTGGTAAAAAAAAATGGTGTGAGAGGGGCGGAGAGTGGCGATGGAGAGGAAGGAACACATGCTGCACTGATTATCACACTGGTCAGTAAATGTGTTGGTGTGTGCCGATGCCTGTGGAGTGAATGTCCTTAGAAAGAGGTCTGCTGAAAGTGGAGGTAGGTGTTGGGTAGTTTCTGTTAGCAGTGCTCTATCTGTCCGGTCACATACGTGTATAACAGAAGGTGCACTCAGAGTCATTCAGGCACAATAACTGCTTTCTGCAATAATCTTCACATTGCAACAAAACGCTTTGTTGGTTAAAATGTAATTTAAAACAAAGATATCCCAATGACACAGTATATCCAGAATGTTTAAGCTTTAGGCAGAGAACTACCCTACAACACTGCATGTCAACAGTGGAACAGTTCAACAAGTGGCTGGTGAAGGAAACGCTTGTGTCGTTTTGTATTTGAAGGCAAAAAAAACGTAATAGAACACCCAGTCATGAGTGGGTGATATTGAATCAACTGAGAAAACTGATGGTTTGGGCAGCAGTGGCTCAGTGGTTAAGACATTGGTTTACTGATTAGAAGGTCATGAGCTCAAATCCCTACACCACCAAACTGCCACTGTTGGGCACTTGGGCACAGCCCTTAACCCTCAACTGAACAGTTGTATATATGAGATAAATATAAGTCAGTCTGGTTATGGGTGTCTTCCAACTTGCCATAAATGTAATATAAATGTTTTTTCAGTAATGTACTGTATACATGGCCCTTAAGTCTACAGAAAAGTGAATTTAGCTACATGAATATAAAGTTGTGTGTCGTCATGTCAGCAACACATTTGGCAAAACACATCATTTCTTTCTTAAATCTATATGAACCACGCTGTTGTAGAGGTGTTTAGATGCAATGGTGAAACCATGTACAATTGACCAATTATAAATCGCTACAGAAAAGGGGAACATTGGTGAAGAAGATGAGTGAAACCTGCATGGAGGAATGCATGGTTGAACATGTCTAATCAGCATATTTACCTCATTTGTTGCAAATATTTGTGATGTTCTGTACATTCTGAAAATGTCGTGTAGACAGCCATGCCATTTAGATAGTACTTATTAATTAGGAGTTTAGCATCATGGTTTGGCACAGTGTTTATATTCAGGACAGGAGAGATTAGTATTTCATACTTGTCAATGTGGAGCGATTTAGTATCTCCAATTCACCTAACATATGTTTTGGACTGTGGGAGGAAACCGGAGTCCATGGAAGAAACCCAGGGAGAGCATGCAAACTCTACACAGAAGTGAGCCAGGACCCTGCCTGGGATTCAAACCCTTGTTGAACCTGAGACCTTCAGGCTACCCACTGTACCACAGTGCTGCCCTGTATAGGCAATGGGGCCAGTTGTGGTTGCCTTTTGTATGTAAGAGGGCAGTTAACACTTTCTGCAAAATATGTTAAACTGTCCTACGCCATCGAATGAGCAGCTGCTTGAAAGATGTGGAGACTGATTCTCAACATATTCTCATGCAATACTGGAGAACTGGCTAGTGGGTTGGACTCAAGATTCCCTAACTGGAAGAAAATGAGCTAAAAATATAAGCGAAATAAAATGTGCAAACCCCTTTAAGATGTTTCTTGAAAAAAAAATTGCTGTATTACTTGCTGTATTTTAAATCGCAGCACTTTGATTAATAACCCCGTCCACCACTAAACGGCTGAACGCATTATGTTTTGAATAAGGCAATACACAGTCTCAGCAGCTGTAAATTTTATTAGTTTATAATTTATGTACACACAGTACATATATGTTCATACATATTCATGAACCATGCTAGGGTTTTGATGTTGGGGAACGGATCTGAGTTGTCTTTAGCAAAAGAGTCTACCGGGGTAATGGGAAAACAGTTTAGGCTTTGCTTAATCAGTGTGTTTTTTTTTTTTCCTGGTTGTACCCATAACACATAATGGACAATCAGTGGGTAGTTTACAGAGGTGCTGTTCTGAATGGTCAATTACTCATCATTGTCTACTTAAACGCATATTGGAGTGGGGGCAGAAGTGCATACAGCACTGCTACATTTATTACAGGGCTAAGGCAAACAGAAAGAGTGGCGTGAGCGTTCTGTGGGCCTCTGGGTAATGTAGTCTATACGTATTCGCGTCATTCTGTTATAATTAAGACGACGTGTTTACCTGCCGGGAATTGAGGCCGCGTGATCGTGTTTGTCTGACTGGAGGTGTGCGGATCAGAATGTGAGGTCAAAGCGTGACGTGATTGCACCTATCGAGTGTCAAACACTTGCTTTGTTCTCGGAGAATACTTTTGGTCATTAAATGTGCAAGGATGAGAAAGCGCAAAAACGAACGCTGGAGAGAAAGACGAGTTGGGTGGAAAATTCCAGAACGGCGACGAATGGTATGGCAGAGAAGAAGATAAGAAATAGAGAAATGGAGCAGGGTTCAGGGAGAGATTGAGGGCGTGAGAATGGGAGATTGGAAAAAAAAGATAATAGATGGAGAGCAAGAGAGGGAGAGAAATGGGGGATTAGAAAAGGAACACAAGGGAGTATGTGAGAGGGAAGGAGACAGAGAGTGTGCATTCAGCTGTGAGATGAGATGTCTGTCCAGTCGGGTGTAAGGAAACCAGGCTTGGCCCATATGTCTCTGGGCTGTTATAGTTACATATATATACTGTATTTTATAATATATGTTCATTTTGATTTTGCATATAAGAATACCTGAATGAACAGATATGCACAGAATGTTGCATTTGAAGGAGTCATTTATTCAGCAGTGGATCTGGAGCCAATCCCGAGAACACTGTGCATGAGGCAGGATTGCATGCATGACAGCATGCGTACACGTTCATTCACACCTAGAAGTAATGTAGTGTAGCCACCTACTAGCATAGGAGGAAACTGGAGAACCCAGAGGAAAACTAAAGATAGAGCATGCAAAGTTTCATATAGGCAATGACCTGAGCTCTGGATCGAACCAGGGGCTGTGATACTGGTTGTGTTAAAGTGCCACCCGTGATGGAAACAGATTTTTTTTTAATAAAAGATGCCATAGCATATAAGTGTCCCGATCACTCCATGACCATGTCATGTTGGTGGTGCCCTTTTGATCTTGTTCTGTCCTTTTCAGAATGTTTGTGAACAAGCAGTTTATGGACTTATTTCTTACTCGTTTATTCGTTTTTCTTGGTGGATACAGAGGCTTTCCCACAGGGAACACAGTGTGTAAGAAAGGAATACAGCCTGACTGGGATGCTAGTCCATCACGGGGCACCACAAGGCACACACCAGTTCGTATCTCGGGACAGTTTAAGTAGCCAGTAGCCAGTCCACCTGCTGGCATTTTTTGTTTCTAACTGGGAGGAAACCTGGCAGAGAATGCCAGGTATATGAGGGAAGAACATATGAGACTTTGCATAGAACTCATGATTGAACCCCAGACCCTGAATTTGGCACTACCATGACCAGCTGTGTAACGGTGCTGCCTTTCACTTTTAGCGAAATTTCCCTAAAATTTGCTGGTCAGATGAGTGCTAGGACGATCTGTTATCCAGATCTTGCTGCAAGGTCTATAGTCAGCAAGAGTATTAGAGCAGTATGCCAGGTGTTGTTGCAGATGGCAAACCAATCAGAAACATGAATCCATATGCCCAGACTTGTCCACCATTGCCATAGCTGCCCAAAGCTTATAGTCTTAATCCTTGTTTTTTTTTCCTCTCTCTTCCCCTCCCCTTTGCTTCTCTTCCTATTTCCCTGTGCGGATATAGGCAGTGGACTGATGGGCAACTCCTCGGCTTCATTTATGGGGACATTTCTGGCCAGCAGCCTGGGTTCCTCTCCCTCACACCCACCTCACCCCTCTAGACCTCCGTCCTCCCCCTCTTCTCCTCCGTGCCGTGGAGGGCCACACTCCACAACCTCCCAGATCTGGTTCCCACACTCGCATGAAGGTAAGCCACTCCCTACCCCAATTGTCCTATATGGCTGTGCATGCACATGTACCTGTGTGTTTGTATGTATGTATGTTTGTGAGAGAGAGATTTGTTTGTGTTTGGAAAGTCTGTATGTCTGCTGCTTTTCTCATTGAGTTTACAGTCCAAGTAGGTCTTTCTGGTTCCCACTGTCTTCAAGGCCCCACCCTAGCGGTTTTCCAGATTGTGACAAGAGGGCAAAAGTTCAGCCAAAGAATCTTGTGGTCGTTTGTACACGTCAGCAAGAATGCCATTTCTACCCAAACACACACACAGACACACAGATACATAGACACACATGCAAACACACACAAACACACACATCCCTCAGGCAGTAAAATGCTGCACAGTCAGAGGCAGCTGTCATCAGAAAGACAGTGTGGCTTTTCCCATCCTGCTATGTCTCTCACTCATGACCCCAAGCTCTTCGTAGCCAATGCTCTGCTAAACTTGTGATTGCTTTTCCCTCCACTTCATTCTGATTCTGTCCACCATCATGTGACAGATGACAGATAGGGTAAAAAACTGCTAGGAGCACAGAAAGAGGAATGGAGATAAAGAAGCCATTGTCCAGACATGCCAAGGTGCTGGTCAGACGTGGTTGAGATACAGGTGGTGAAAGTAGGGTGCATGCCAATATGTGAAAAACTCTATGTGAAATAAACTATTAGGGTCTCATCCCTTTGTCATTTGTATCATTTGGAGACACATGACAACTTATCATGCCCTGGAGTTACGTTACTGGTCTGAGAGTATCGCAATGTACAGTATTTCTTATGACCAGTATTTTAAATGTTTTTACTGCAGATCTTTAATTAATAATAGCAGTGATGGAATGCATTTTGTATGGTACATTTAGTAACTTACGTTAATAGCGGAAAAAAACCCTAAACTCAAATCCAACAGCATGCTGCATCTCCTTTTAGGAAGCTTAAAATCCTTAACTATCCAAAGAACCATTGAGGAAGCAGTTTTTCTGTCAGAATGGTCATAACCCATTGCTTCCCAACAAGGGCACAGCGATTAAAGATTGGGATATGGACATTTGCTCTAGGGATGTGATTGGTCACTGAGCCAGCTAAAGTGTCCCTATTGGCATTGGAGATAGCCTCTTTAAGGAACCTTTGGAAATTTGCTTAAAAACAGCAACAGACACTGAAGTACAAAAAAAACCCTGGTACTGGAGCCTATGCAAAATACATAGCAACGCCACCTATACACGTCATTGATTGCGTCCACCAACGCGTATATAAAGCGATAGACATCTATGGAAGCCTCTAGTGCTGTTTCTTCTATGAGAGTGGCAAGTTATCACGATTTTGCCATTTTCAACGCGGTTTAATAGTTGGAGCTGGTGAGATGGGTCATAGCATGTATGAGGTCATGGCACGTATGAGAATTTCAAAGGTGTACTGTAACTACAAGTATTCCAGCAAAACGTTGAACTTACGACGCAGTGTGGCTCTGAGAGACTCTGGTTGCATGACCAGTGTCGGCTGGCAAGAATCGTTTCACACGATAGGTGTGCAACGCTGCCTCGAGTAACATCGGAGTTCAATGCTGGGGCCTCAACAAACATCAGCGTGAGGACTGTGCAACGTTCCCTCCAAGATCCCGTGGGGGGCCTACCAAGTATTAACTGGTATACCAGTTTTTCTGGTGCTTCAGTGTATTTGCTTGGTAGGAAATATATAATAGTCAACCTGAGACTCACGAATACTCTCAACTTGTTAGAATGACTTGGGTAGAAAAACAGTTGTGCTATCCATGTCAGTCATCTTCTCTGAAGAAATGGCACCTTAATAAAAAAGGCGATGATAGTAGGGATGTTAGCAAAAGTAATAAGGATGATTATGAGCAGGATTATTATGATGGGCTATTATCTCTATTGCAGTTTAATTGTGTAGAACACCGAGGGAGCATGATTGAATCCCAGCCCTTCATCAGCTGTGTTCGACTCTCTCCCTCTTTAAGTTAATTGCATATTGTCTTTTCTCCGGTTTCTATCGAAAGCGAGCCATCAAAACGAGGGGCACAATTACCCAGGCTGTCCTCTGCTCCATGGGTGCCTACAGTCCCCCGCCAGCAGCACTGGTGTGTGAGTGTGTGTAATTGTCTTTGCCTACTGCCTTTGTACGCTTTTTTTTTTTTTTTTTGAGATATGAAAGTTCTATTAAATAGTCTTTCTTCTTGCATCAGTCGCATATCCGTCTTTTTGCTTTTGCCACTTATGGAAAATTGAATAATCTTATTCTGAATATGCTAAATCTAAACTATACTAATGCATATACCATATGTACAAATCAGTCTGGTGGAGATCAACATCCCAAACTATGCCTAGATCTGAAGTGCTTGTGGTGTCTGTGCATTCCTGGTCGGGAGAAGATGGGTGGGAAACAAGTATGACTGGATCGCCTTTTGATAAAATAGCTGTGGTGGTTTTCATGCTATACTTTTCCCATACTCAACCTGGGACCTTATTGGGATTCCATTTCTAATTGTTATACAAACTGGTTTAGCTTAGTTTAGCTTTTCCCCTAGGTGTGAATGCACAGGTTTTGGTCTGTGATGGGCTGGTGTGTATTTCTGGCCAGTGTTTCCACCATAGGCTCAAGATCCACCATGATTCTGATCAGGATAAATTACATACTGGAGATTAAGTCTTTTCTCTACTTATACCCTATTCTCTGTCTCATAAATGATAGACCCTAGACTGTTTCACATGTTTGTTTATTGAGGATATAATTCATTTGTTGAAGAATTTTGTCCTTGGTTCAAATGGCCAACAGCATCATAATTACTGAATGGCAGTAACTGAATTTCCAGATTTGTTTTTTGTTCTTTTGTTTACTTTCACACACGAGCTTTCCTGATCATTTCTCAGGAATTGTATTAGATCTTAATCTGATCAACTGCCAGGGCAATCATCCCAAGATCCGAGACTTCAGCTCTGGATCACATTAACGCTGAACTCATTGCTGATAAACTTCCGTGGAATTCCCCAATAAACGCGTATGCATAAAGGGTTTTTTTTCAGTTAGTACAACGACACTTCTCTGTTCTTTTTTCTTTTCTCTGTCTTTCCCATGTTGGCATATTATGGCTGTATTAACTTTACAGTAACACATGAATAGAATGTTATAAACAGACTTATGATATTGACTGGGGAATCTTTAATTAGTAATCTATAATTAGATATAGATGTAATTAAATCTATAATTAGACAAATCTAGAATATATAAACACGTAATCTGTTTGATTTCTTGAAAAGGGAGAAATCAGACTCTAAAAAAACCCCAGAAAAACCTCATGGCTGGAAGCCTGCTGGCTAGCATCCAAATTATGACTTTAATTATGTCGAACACAGGGCCTGCCGTTTCCTCCATCTTCTGCCCTCAGCTCAGTCGGTTTTCCCGTCTTCCATGGCTCACACATGGCTCTTGTCAGCTCCCTGTACACAAGCATATCTTTAGAGCCTCTACCCTCTGATTTGTCCCCGCCCCTTTCTCTGTCTCCCTTCCTTTTAATTAAAAATTATATCCTAATACGGAACCATATTTCACGTTTTTCTCTTCTGCCTTGTAAGCGTCGCTCTGGCACGTTTTCTCAATTAGTAGCTTTGACAAGCAGTTCTCTTTTTTGTCCCTCTTTTTTTTTTTTTTTTGCTGTCACTCCCTTTGCTGTCTGTCTCCTTCATCTCGAATACAGTTTACTCTAGCCTATTTACGGTTGAAAGCTTGACAGCATGTATGGAGATCAGAAGAGGCATAAGTTGTCCACTGGAAAAAGGTGCATTGGCAAGAAAATATATCACACATACGCACTAGTACCTGACCAGTATATCGTTTGCCAGATAAAATGGGCTAATATAAAAGCCTGTGGGCATCGTTGGAAGTCATGCTGGTAAAACACTAATAACATTTAGTGAAACTGTACTGAAACTTTAATGAATGTGATGCAGATTTTCATTAAATGGTGGTTAGGATAACTTGCTTTTGATTTATTTTAAACATTATGAAGCTCCTTGCCTGTTTGTTTTTTTCATACAGTAAATAATTTACATTTATACATTATTAAGTACACTCTTTAGACATAAGGAGAGTTTTTCCGATATTGCAAAAAAGGATATAGACTGAAGTACCAGAAAAACTGGTATACCAGTGAATACTTGGTAGGTCCCCCATGGGATCTTGGAGGGAATTTTGCACAGTCCTCACGCTGATGTTTGGCCCTAGCATTGATTTCTGATGTTACTTGAGGCAGTGTTCCAGGTTTTGCCGAGATTCTCGGAATCCTTGTAGTCGTGTTACACCCTTGAAATGCTCATACATGAAAATCCAAACTTTGCTTCTAACAGCTCCAACTATTAAACCGTGTTGAAAATTGCAAAATCGTGATAACTTACCATTCAGACAGCTCTAGAAGCTTCCACAGATGTCTATCACTTTATATGTGGATGCAACCAGTGATGTGCATAGGTGGTGTTGCTGTGTATTTTGCATAGTACCAGTTTTTTTGGTGTACTTATATTATTAAGGGCCATTCTACTGCTAACTCAGTCATTCATATGTTCTAGCAATCTCACTGCATTTACCTCCTTCAGCTAGCAGTGAAATTCAAAAACGTAATGAAACATAATGAACATCGAAAACAATAATTGAACTGTTGCTATAAAAGCAGTGTATATTACACTGTATTCCTTATAACTTTGGTGTGGTTGTCTGCTGAGACGAATATTTTGAGAAGTGCATTTTCAAATTTGTCTACATCCCTGAAGTCTGATGAAGTCAAATGTTTGTCATTAGTTTATGATAAGTAGCTTTTTAAAACCAGACAAATAGCCACTTTTGCACCCTGATTTTCCACTATATACTAATAAATCAGATGCAAAGCACACACTACTGAACATCAACCTTCAGTTCGTGCTGTTTACTTGTCAGAAGTTAGGAGATTTAGAAGTTCGTTTCTACATTGCTAGTTTTAAAAGCTGGGATACGAGTATTTCAGCTCCTTAAAATAGATTGGTGAAAAAAAATATCATATCAGTTGAACTCTAATATGCAAATATGTGTCCAATGCGCTCCGCTTCAGCCATCCACTGCCATATTAAAACCCCTTATCATCAACATTCAGTATTGCTGTCAACAGTTTTTAATTCCATTCAATTTCTTTCTCTCCAGCTGCAGCAAGGCCTGCTTTGTCTGTTGGATTCTCTTTCTTGCTGACTGCTATTGGGTAAAAACCTCAGGATCCCGTAAATCCCCTCTACAGGTGCTGGACAGTCTGAATAGGGCAGCGGACCTGCTGAATTTGGTCTCTGTCGCTCTCTAGAAATCCCGCTCGTCTTTAATCGAGCGTGCCAGCTGGCATTGCATTAATGTAGTTAGCATCAGGACTCGGGAGTAAAGATATAAAAACATCAGGTAGACTGCAGCTACCTTCTCTTCTCAGAGCTTGATTAACAATTGAATGAGCCTCGGTGCCACCCCAAAGCCGTACTCACACTCCCAATCCAGTGATGCACCTGCCCAGTACTGAGCAGCTTCCTGCTATCGGTTACGACCAGACTGCACTGTGAAATGGGGATTACTCTCCCAAGCGAGGGGAAAAAAAAAACATTCACACACTCAGCAACGCTACATTCTGTAATGCCGTTTTTGTTCCTCCTGCAATAAAATAATAGAAAAGTCTTATTTCGACAAAGACAAGTTTTTTCCATAACCTTTAAGTAGTATACAAATTGCCATTAATGACAATGCTAATTAATGATAACAAGCGGTGCTGGAGAAAAAAAATGTATCTAATTATCATCTGTGGCAGTTCAGAAAAGTCAATCTTTAAACCAGGACTGTCTGATTGTGCTGCCTACCTCCTCTGCGATTAGCCATTAATGACGGATAAAGGTGGTGACAAATGGCGTGAGCTGCTGCTGTGATGAAATGCTTCAAGGGAGAGATTGTCCATATCTGGTTTAAGTGGCAGTGTCTTTACAAGTGGACAATTTGTTTGATTACATTCACCAGTATCAGTGTGGCAGCAAGGTGCTTTTTAAATCAACGGTTTAATCTACTGAGTAGCACTGACAAAAAGTTTGATGCATCATTTCATTTTCTTAAATGGAGATGGAATTTCTTAAATGGAGGAAAAAGTCTGCAGGTTCCTGTTTTAATGGAGGTTTTTGTGATGTAAAAAATGAAACCAAATTAAATCATGCCAGATGTCACCAATGAGGAGATTTTGATTGACCCTCAAAAAAGTTCAGTTGTTTCTGTAGGGGGCGACACGGTGGCTCGGTGGGTAGCACCGTCGCCTCACAGCAAGAAGGTCCCGGGTTCGATCCCCGGGTGGGG
>JAOUQY010000027.1:16284123-16294240 GCA_028566355.1 Doras micropoeus
ATAATAATAATAATAATAATAATAATTATTATTATTATTATTATTATTATTATTATTATTATTGTTATTATTATTATATTTTTGAATAAGAAACACATGAAATAAAAGACAGACCTAATACTTCAAAAGCTGTTGCTGTGATTGAGTTGTGTAGCTGATCACAGTCTCAAGGATTGCTGACACTCTCACAATAATGCACAAAAAATGCTAGTTCCAAATGCAATCTTGTACAAAATGAGATTTTACTGAAAATTGATACTCTAAATAAGCACTTGACTCATACCACTGCTGAGATAGATGATCAGATTTCTTAAAATTGTCGTGCTGAAAGTTCTTAATAAAACAAGGAAGCCGTAAGGTGTAAAGTTGTTGTTGTTAAAGGAACATGATTTTGCTCCCCTAGGAGAGAATTACCATGCTTCATTATCTCCATTATCAGCTTCTGCTATATTTAGTTCTACTACCTCTTTCTGAAATACAAACTCACATGTGTTGAAGAATTATTATGTAGGCCTAGTATAGCCTAGTAGGAGGAATAAACACATCTTTTTAATGGCTTTTCTTATGACTGTCCTCAGGTCTTCATTGCAAGACAGCTATTTTATCATCATAATTAACTAATTAGTTAATTACTGTAATGTCCCATTTGAAGGGATTATGATCAAGGATGAAAATAGGGACAATAATATTGTGAGATGGGGGGATATGCGTGCTGGTGGGTGAGGATACAGGCTAGAAGTGACTCAAGAATGTATTACAAGCTCAAAATATGACATTTGATTTTAATGTTAGTCTGTATAGTTTATTTACCTATTTATTTATTTCAGGTTTATATAACCGTACAAATTAATAGACAAATGCACCAGAATTAGCCAAAAATCTATTTCTGTCCCTGGACAGATGTTAAGAGGTCACACTAAAAGAAATACAATTATTAAAAAATATATGTAAAACATGCATTATAAAATTACAGTTACATTTACGGCATTTGGCAGACACCCTTATCCAGAGTGACTTACATTTATCTCATTTGTACAACTGAGCAGTTGAGGTTTAAGGGCCTTGCTCAGGGGCCCAACAGTGGTAGCTTAGTGGTGCTGGGGCTTGAACCGCCAACCTTCTATTCAGTAACCCAACACCTTAACCACTGAGCCTGTCCCTTACCAGGACAGGGGTAGCTCAGTGGTTAAGATGAGTTCAAATCCCAGCACCACCAAGCTGCCATTGGGCCCTTGAGCAAGGCCCTTAACCTTCAACTGCTCAGTTGTATAAATGAGATAAATGTAAGTCACTCTGTATAAGGGTGTCTGCCAAATGCCGTAAATGTAAATACAATATAGAAGTGTAGCCTAATAGGAATGAGTCATTATTAGATGGAGCATGCAACCTCAAGATAATGTACAAATGTTGCTATAAAAACAGCAATAGTATGTTCCTTTGCACTACCTCGCCCCAGGGCACAAGGATTTGAGCCTTATGTGATGGTCCCTTTACTCTTTACTCTTTGAAATGGACATGTTCCTATATATAAGAGCATGTTCCTATACTCAACTACATAAGACTCATGGTTCACTCATATAGCCTTAGTAATGCCGAATAATTTAGTCAACACACATTTAATGTTGATTTTCAATGATACGGGGCTTTAATAGATGTCTAATCACACGTTCTTTTTATTCGTCGAATCAATTTTCCCTTCCTTGAGTGAAGGAATAAAAGGAATGCATGTTATATGCCAAAATGAAAGTGGTGAAAATGTATAGTCCAAGTTTTGAAACAAAATACAATATAATGGTGTTTACTAAGATACTGTACATGCAGTAAGCACATAGTTTATAAATGTGTGTTTGTAAGCCATATACAGTATGTGTATTTATCAGCATACGCCTGCCCCTTTTTAAAAAAACGTTACCTCACCTTACTGCATATACCCCTGTTCTGCCATAAACTACTTACCTCTTATACCACCCTACATCCAAGTACAGTTGCAAAAAAGTTTGAAATGGATAAAAGCTTGGATTATTGCATTACTCACACCTTGCTGTCTGAACTTAAACTGCTTCTGCTTAAGCTGGACAATACATAAACACTTGTAAATGCAAGTAAACCTCTGGACCAACAACTCTTCCAAAGATAAACAAAGAAAATATAAAAATGTACATAAAATACAATAGACACAATATATACTAAGCACTAAAAGATGCAATCGTGCTTGTTCTGGTGGACAAAAACGGATTCAAATAGATCCACATCATATAATGCAGTGCTTTTATGGGATCAGCCGTTCCAGCCATTGTAAAAGACTGCACAAATCCATCAAAAGGAGCAGATGTCCTATCACATTCTCGACAATAAATCAGTCAACAGTACAGCAATGCCCCGAAATAGAGCAAGCATACTGTACATTTTAGGCTGGTTACAGAATCATTCATCAGATGTGCATATCTGCCATAGGAGATTAGCCTGAATATTCAACGGACCGTGTTCTGTTTTTTTAAAAACACACAACAAACACAAATTTAACAGTAGAATTAGAGTCAAAAATAAAAGAAAAAAAGCAAGTGTTTTAATGGAATACTCACGTATGATTTGTATGCATGTTTGTTTTCATTGTTAATTATTTTTAAAGATTGGGTCAATTAATTATTAACAATTAATAATTTATTAATGATGCCCATTGGAAAGAAGCTTGTACTAGTCTATTAATAATAAGGTTAAATATACATCATGCAAGGGTGGCACAGTAGATAGCACTGTCACCTCACAGCAAGATGTTGTGTTTTTTAGAGTCTAGGTTCATGATTATAGTCTTGGTTTGGATATTTGTTTTTTTTCACTTAGTTTAAATAAAGTTCCAATTCCTGACATACACAGAATATTCCACAAAATCATTTGTCAAAAATATGTTTTAGAAAAAATAAAGTGCATACATAAACACGTTAGAAATAATAAAAAAATGTTTTTTATTTAGCTTTAAGCAAAAAGGTGCCTTTTGTTAATGTGAGATGAATGGTATTCCTGGTTGTACTCACCCATCACCTGTTCAGTTACTGATTCATTGGTTTATTTATACCCTTGTGTGTTCTAAGTCTCTTCGTTGTTAAATGTGTGTTTTCTGGACTCGTTCCTTATCCATTACCATTATGGATCTGCTCTTTCTGATTCTGCCTGCCTGTACTTTGACCAGTGTTATGGATTATTGTTGGAAAGCCCTAATAAACACTAGCATGCTGCAGCTGCACATTACACAATTATCCAGAAATGCTTGAAATGCATATCAATTAGACCCTACAGGTAGTTTAATGTGTAATGCATAGCTCCAAGCTCAGCTATTTTTCCTTGCCCAAGCTAAAGAGCTTCACCTTACTTCATTGACTACAGAAGCTCTGTGATAAACCTTGCGCTTCTTCAACACACTGAGCAACACTATGTGACATTTCATGCTGCTGTAATAGGATCTTACATGTTTTTATGCCAAACATAAAGAAGGAAACAGTAAATCAGTTCTGCTAAGATGATTAGAAGTTGGAAAAGAACAAAGGTAGAAATGATCTGACCAAAGTACATTATTTGGCTTTATAATAATTGAATGTACTAAAAGCTATATGGTTGTTTAAATCAATATTGGTTTTGCCACAGACAGATGAGATCACGTTGGCTAAAATGATTCATTCTGTGATCGGTCAACTCCAGCAGTTTTAATTTTTTGAAATCCTGTTTTCGTGGGTTTTATGAGCTGGAAGCCCAAATTATGTAAAAATAAACAAATAAATACTTGAAATCATTTAAATTGTAGGCCCTGAATCTATAATCTATGAAAGTTTAACTTTTTGAATGGAATTATGGAAATTAATCAACTTTTTGATCAACTTTTTTTTGCAGACTGGTTTTTGGGTTTTTGGGATGTTGCCATTAAACGTAAAGTTTATCCACCCAGCTGCTCATCACTACACATAGTGATATACATAGTGATATGTGTTGGCCTGTACTACTGATAGCAGTGCATTTCCCTTGCATTTCCCTTAAATTTAACTTAATGTTGGAGCATCTGCAACTTGCAACAAATAAACAAATAAAATGGCACTCCTTCCCAAATATGATTCTCAAGCTGTGGGTGGACATACTCATGCAGTAGGTGGAGATATTCAGATGCCAGATACACCAGCTGCCAGACCATTTTCCCAGAGACTGGCTCTTACCATACTCTCTACAATGATCCATCTCTGACTTTAAGTCAGCTTGCAAAGCTTTCATGGTGAGCCCACGTGGTGTTGTGTCTACTCAGTCTGGCTTTCTACCAGCTTGCAGCCACCCAAGCACACAGGAAATCTCAACATCCTCACTTTGTTCTTTGTTCAAGTCATTGGGACCCATAGTCTCTAAACCCTTGCTAACATGTACTGCCATGGTTGCTGTGCTCTGTTCCTCAGGTGCACACAGTATTTGCAGTCCTCTGAATTTGCAGTCCTCATGAATGCTGCAACAGAGTAGCATGCACCGAGCGATGGTGAATAGTAACTGGTGCTCTTGTAGCACTGAAGTCTGTCTTGCCACTTGGCCCTCTGGTTCTTTAAACTGCATAATCTGTACAGAGCTGTACATGGACCCCGTACATATAGGGTCAGAAATACTACAGCACAGACACCTTGGCTAACAGTTCTCTCCAAGTGATGCAATAGTTCTTATCACACATGTTGCGGTCTACCCAACATTTGTCCTCCAGTTTAGGGAATTAACATTAATGTACTGCAGAGGATCTCCTGAATCAACATGAAAGCGGAGCGGCATTCCGTGCAAGGCCACGCACAAAACAGCGGACACAGCCCCAGAAAGCTTTGGAGCTCTGTTAGGTTATTCGGTGTCTGCCAATACCACACAGCATGCACCATTAATAGGTCAGTCTCTACACCAGCTCTGAATTCTACTCCTGGAAGACTCAAGAAGAATAGCCCAGAAGAACGTAAAACTAGGCATATGAATTTACACATAGTCCAGGTATACAATGCACCAGGTTTTAGGTAAGCCAGCTACCACTCACTTCATTAGTCCGTAAATCTATCGAGCTAAACCAGGGCGAGCCCACTAAGTCATCCAAGGCATCGTCGATACAGGGAATCGGCTAAGAGTGCAGCTTAGTCTCAGTGTTTAGGCAAAGGTAATCCACACAGAAATGCCAGTTACTTCCTTTTTTCTTTAACAAAACCATGGGAGTGACCCACGGGTTACTGGAAGGCTTGATAACACCTGTAGCCACCATCACTTTTCGGTAATCACTTTTTGACCTCTCACTGCGGCTGGCTGAGACACTCGGCGTCTACGGCAGTGACGATGACGCTGCTTGGCTTCCAGACTAGCACCATCAGTACCCGCATCCGTTGCAGAAGCACAAGTTCAAGTCCTACCCTCAAGGCATGCTGGGGCAATACATAAAGCTGCCCCTAATCTCTGAAGTGCCCAACCACTTCCTAGATCCAGTGGCAGATCCCACAGTATTAACCACAGTTGGTAGGCACCCTAGAGACCCAAATATACCTGCAGAAAGCCTGAAATAAATCTGAATATGAATCTTTCATAATATGTTCCCTTTAAGTTAACTGAAAGGGAGAATCCTAATAAACCCAAGAGCTAGTATGTGAAAAGGTGATTCCACTTTATCCCACAACCAAACACCACAAACACTGATACATGCAGAAGGTCTTGTGTATAAGACTGCATTTGCACAACCTAGTTGAATGATCTTACATATATGAGAAAAACGTCCCATAACTGTCATTTAAGATCAGCGTATTAATGTCAGACGTCTCAATTCATACTTGTTATGTGCTGTTCTACTGTAGAGACCAATACCTAGAAGTTAAGAATGCACACAAAGGAAACCTAATATATATTTATGAACACAAGCCTGAACCATGAAGATAAGGGAGGGAGGAGGAATTTGAATCTAAATTAACTCTGGCAGTGTCACTTGAATTTAGCTTCTCTTTCAGAACAGGGCTTTCACTAATACTTCTCACAGTAAGCTATTTCATGGTTCTCAGAAAAAAAAAAACCCAGAAAGTATTTTTTTGAAGGAATACTCAAAAAGCCATTTTACAAATTGAAGTGGCATTCAGCTTTGCTGTCTAATAATTGCAGTGTGCTTGCAGAGCAACAACAGTGCACATCTCTATAATTCATCAAACCTAAAAGCACCCTAGCAATAAAACCACATTATCTGGATAACTGGATTTCTCCGTGAACATGCTTTCTACTTTTGTTTGTGCATTTGTTTTAAAGACATCTATTATCATAGTTCCTTCACAACACCTTCCAGACTCTCACTTCGAGTGTGTGTGTGTGTGTGTGTTTGCAGTTAACTGCTGACCTACAGCTTTATCACTAGCACTAGCACTTAACACTTTTCAATCTAGTCCACAGGTTTTCGATAGGGCAGGGGTCGGCTCTGGGAGTCGCATGCAACACTTTAACTGCCCTCTTGTGGCAAAATAGTACTATAGTCCTATACCTTCCTCAGAAAGAGGTAAACTTTACTTTAACTGTTTGTTCATTCTGTTTTTACAGACACAGCTTCACAATGATGTGAATTAAAAGCTGTAGTTTCAGTTTACAGTTGATTCAGTTCTCCTGAACACGTCACGTCCGGTGTGTAATGGCTTTTACAGCAGCAAGTTTTAACAATAAATGGTCCCGAACATTGGAATTAATATACGATATATGCTAATTCACCAACCCTTTGTCCTGAAGGTTGGCACGCAGACTGCTGATCAAATAGCAACACAGATAACAATCTTGCCTAGCTTGCTAGCTAACAAAATGGCAAGGAAAAGAAAGATTCAAGATGAACACAGAGTATTTAGAGACTAATGGACAGGCTCGTTTGTACAGATATGCACACCAACTGGTTCAACAATATGTTTCATCTGCAATGAGAAACCGTTAAACAACAAAAGGGCTTGTAGGGAGCAGAAATTAAAAATCAAATATGTAACATTTACATTTATGGCATTTGGCAGACACCCTTATCCAGAGTGACTTACATTTATCTTATTTATACAACTGAGCAGTTAAGGGTTAGGGGGCCTTGCTCAGGGGCCCAGCAGTGGCAGCTGGGTGGTACTGGGATTTGAGCTCCTGACCTTCCGATCAGTAGTCCAATGTCTTAACCACTGAGCTCCCACGTTTAGTTTAACAAGTCTGTATTTCTTTGGTTTTCTGCACAGAAAAGTATACAATATATACTACTGTCCCTACTGGATATGGCATTTAAAACATTTTTGCAACAACCTTTACCTACCATTCATGCTAGCTACCCCAACAGCTAGCTAACTAACATGCGCTTAAATTACATTTAGTTTTATAGGTATAGTTATATTCAGGGATGGAAAAAGTACTAAGAATTTATACTTAAGTGAAAGTACGGATAATATGTGTAAGTATTCAGCCAAAAAATGTACACAATTGTAATGAAATTGTATCATCATAAATTGCATTTTAAAAAGTACAACAATTACTTCTTGCTCCCAGAAAAAAATTGTTTTATTTCTTTTGTCAATTTCTTTTAAGGGCATTACTTATGACATGGCAAGTCATATGACATGGAACAGCTGACCTACACAACACCTACAGATCAGCGGACAGGGCTATATTCCTGACTGCACTCTGTTATTGCCTCAGTTCAACGTCAGAGAGGCTACAGCCATGGTGCAGAAATATCAGTCACCAGTGCGGGTCTACAAGCACCCTTTTGAAATGATAATGGCGGTAAGTGTGGTTTTGTGTTTGTGTTTGTGTAGAAATGCAGAAATGTACTTATAAATATAGATTTCATTTACATTTACATTCACGGCATTTAGCAGACACTCTTACCCAGAGGAACTTACGAAGTGCTGTGTTGTCAACTCAGAAATAGTTTCCTTTGTTAGTACAAATGGGTTAGAATTCAAAAACCCCTAAACTAGAATACTGAAACAGTCAAGAGCCAATGTTGATACCTAGATAGATGATACAGTACACAACAATGCCATTCTTTAGCAGTAGAGAACGGGGCTGTTGCAAGTGCAAATTTAATGCACTGTTATTTTCTACTTCATATCACTCTCTATCAATTTTTTATTCAGTTCACCTTTGTATAATAAGTTCATCGTTACTGTTTGTAAAACTCAAGCGAAACAGGAACTATCCCAGAGTCCGTCTTATCCGATTTATTCTTTAAAAACTGTCTCTCTGTCACTTTATGGTACTTCTTTCAATGGCGTTTTATGATCTTCTTTTGACCAAGTAGCTGGATCCGTTCCAATCTGAGTGAATATTTAACCCCAGTTCCTCTAACATCTGCTATGCGAAAAGTGGTTGAACTCTGCTCTGGGTTTAGCAGAGAGTCTGGTGAAATGCATGTGTGCATGTCCCTTTTTTGAATCAGAAAATATAGACCATTTAAAGTGAAGAAGACAGGCAGGCTCATGGCAGATGTTGAGATATGGAATGACTAGGCCTGGGCTTATGATCTGATATAACAAAATATTCCACATGCATGATAATGCAATCATTAGCTGCTAGGCAGCTTTTTTAGACAGCTTTTGTACTCTTCAGATAAAGTCCTGTGTGGAAGGCAGAATAAGGACATTTGACATCAAAGCTTCTTTATTTAAGACTAATTTTATTACAAGGCAGCACTCTGTGTGTTTCTTGGCAAAGACAATGTCACAGTTCTGCTCATAGCGAGTGGGTTTAATGAAAGTTTAAAAAGCAGGGTAGATTGAATATGTCGTCAATCCGGTGCCTTAGTCATATCGTTAACCATGATAAAAGACAAATAAAAAGGTTACAAAAAAGTAAAATTCCACAAATAACTTAATAACCAATAAATAATAATAATAATAATAATAATAATAACCAAGTATACAACAGAAATCTTTGAAAGTGATAACATGGTATTTTTGTCTTTTTGTAAATGGCTCATGGGTGTAAATTTCTACCAGACAGTCTGACCAAATACTAACATTCTCTCACCATCAGAATGTCTATTTGGAAATGAATTTGTAGTTCCATCTTACATTTACATGTTCGGCATTTAGCAGATGCTCTTATCCAGAGCAGCTTACAAAAGTGCTTAGTCATTAACTTGGAATATCCGAAGCTAGTGCTGGTCGACCGGGATTCAAGGTACTTTGAGCTATGATACTGCTAAACATACCTAATGCAAACAATTACAAGCAAAACAAGTCCTATAACCCGGAAATTATTCCTAAACTACATGAAACCAGTGAAGAATAAAACAATCAATACAATAGGTGCTGTAAGTGCGGTAAGAGCTTTGAGTTAGTGCTCATTCAAGTGCTCTCGAAAGAGGTGGGTGTTCGTTTGGCATTCGAAGACAGCAAGTGATTCTGCTGTTCGGACACTCTGGGGGAGGGAAGTTCATTCCACCATCTAAAAAGTACGGTAAGACATCTGACCAAGTCATTCTCACCCTCACATAGTCCTTGATGTCCTAAATTTCCTTCATACTGTATCACCTACCTTGGCTTCCAAAATAAATACATATTTTAATGCCTGCATTGCAGATACACAAATATTTGCACACTAGTATTCAAACAATACACTCTCCAGTATATTGTGTATACATGTGAACTTGAGCAGACTCAGCGAAGCCTTGCTAAAATTAGTGTTGGACGATAAAATTATTTCAGTTTGTATTTATCGAGATAAAATGTTTTTTGATGACAATGATAAGCTTAGATCGTACAAATTCAATAAACAAACCTCTTTTATTTCTTTGTTTAATTAAACTAAAATAGCCAATGGATAGAGCCTGATCATGCACAATGCATGGATAGCATTAAGCCAGCATTTAACAGCCATTCAGTCTGCACATTGTTAACATCAAAGCCATTTCAGTTTGTCACTGAGGAACTTGAGAAACAAAGTACATCCCTTGGCCTTTTATTTGGCAGACAATTTAAAGAAGCTATATCTTTACTTCTTGGAGTGGAAAAGAATTTAAAATTGAATCCTGTGTGAGGTTTCACAGGCCGTCATAAATTCATTCATTCATTCATTCATTTTCTTGGCCGCTTATTCCTTTTCAGGGTCACGGGAGAGCTGGTGCCTAGCCGGC
>JAOUQY010000027.1:16485626-16502035 GCA_028566355.1 Doras micropoeus
AGATTGGCCACCAGGCTGGTCCAGTTTAGCCATGAAACCTCCCACACTAAAATGACAGGCGTTTCAGTTTCATTGTCTAACCCCTGTATATAGATATAGATATATAGATATAGACTGAATTACTTTTTTTGTAAGTTTTTTTTTGAGTGTGTTGCAGGCATCAATTTCTACATTTGTTTATATTTAACAAATAGAATTAAATTCATCATTGAAAACACTGAAAATCATTTTGTGTCCATTTGTCTGTTAAATAAAGACTTTTCTGGAAACGGGGGTTTGTATATAAAAGAGGAGGCTCATTGTATTTTAATTCTTTGTGAACAAAGTCTAAAAATAATTAACACTAATCTGAATTTCAGCAGTCTGCTTCCTCTGTACATTCTGAGCACAGCCCCACTTGAAAGTTGTTTAGTTTTCTTTTGAGCATGTGTTCCCGTGCATCAAACTAGCATACCATGTAAGGCAAAGTGCCTCAGAGCAAAAGCACTTGTAGCCATACAGGAAGAGGAAGCTGCAGCCGAGACGAAGAAGGTACTGCAGAAGCAGAGCAGAGACGCTTTCAACAGCCAGTCATTCGCATCTCAAGAATCTGTTTCAGTGCCACTGCATTGCAGCAGGAAAAAAGTGTTGCGGCAGTGTGCATTCATGTTGCGTCTTCCTGTTGGGGGAAAAGGAAGCTACATGCTAAACTTTAGAGAGATCTTTTTTTTCCTTTGAAATGTGCGCACACAGCGTGCATGTAGAGTAGACCGTGTAGCAGTAATCGGTACTGACCTGTAATGCACTAGAGTTGCGCTAAGTCAGCTTGCCTTTCTTTTTCTCCCTTCCCCTTCACTCTGGCCTCTCAGTGACAGCCTTTCACCGAGAGAGTGCTCTCCTTAGGGCAAGCCTACTCCCTTTTCCTCTCTTTTACCATAACAGCCTTGATTACATCTTCCTTACTGGGCTGCTGCCAAGCCTTTGTGTCCAAGTCACACACTCCGGCTCAGAGCGGTTCATACGTTTGCCGGTGTCAAAGTGCACTGTTATATCACTGTGAAATTAGAAGCACCTTTTCTAAGCTCTATAAAGCCTCTGGTTCCTTTAATCTGGTGACAGATAAAGAGCAGAGCTCATCGTGGTTTTCTGCTGTTGTGGTTCGTCTGCCTCAGGGTTTGACATGTAGTGCATTCTGAGTTGCTTTTCTGCTCACCACAGATGTAAAG
The DNA here is from genome assembly GCA_028566355.1 of Doras micropoeus. Taxonomy (NCBI): domain Eukaryota; kingdom Metazoa; phylum Chordata; class Actinopteri; order Siluriformes; family Doradidae; genus Doras; species Doras micropoeus. Next base: position 16,486,832 of record JAOUQY010000027.1, read on the forward strand.
AGTGCTTATTGGAGTTAATGTAGCCTTCCTGTCAGCTCGAACCGGTCATTGGAATGCTTTTTTTTTTAACACCATTCTGTGTCTGGAGGCTTTTCACAAAGATGAGTAAAATGTTTAAGACTTTGGGCTACTTCTCAGAAGGTCATGAGTTGTACAAGTTGTGACCTGTCTGCATTGTATGTCTGTTAAAGCATAAACAAGACCAACAAGCAGCAGTAAAAATGTGTGTGTGTGTGTTTGTGTCTCCTGCAGTAAATCATGGCAGAGCACGAACCCACCCCAGAGCAGCTAGCAGCCATCGCTGCCGAGAACGAGGAGAGCGAGGCCGTGAACTACAAGCCGCCGGCGCAGAAGAGCCTGCAGGAGATCCAGGAACTGGACAAGGACGACGAGAGCCTGCGCAAGTACAAAGAGGCATTGCTCGGCGCCGCCTCCGTGGTCGCAGGTGTGTGTGTGTGTGTGTGTGTGTGTGTGTGTGTGTGTGTGTGTGTGTGAGCTTGTGCGTCTGTGCCTGTCGCCCAGGGTTATTCCGCATAACTAAAACCGAACCCACACAAACATTCTTCTAAATTGAAATAAGCGCATCAGAATGAAATCAAACGCTGCAGCTAAACAAAAAGGCGAAAAGCTGCCTCCAAGACCAAACAAAATAAGCTGGGAACCTCCGCTCACGTTCAGGGAGATTTGTTTTTGCGCTGATATTTTGGATAAAGGTTTGTTTATTTGTGTTACAACATAAGATTAAGTGTACTTTAATATTTTTACAGTTAAATCTAAACTTTTTAAAAATCCTAAATAATAATAATAATAATAATACATTTATATAGCACCTTTAACATACCCAAAGCCACTTTACCAGGCTGCCTTATTATTATTATTTTTAAGCCTACTAACTATGACGAGTGATGTGAGGAAACATTTTAAGTTTAGTTTTGGAGGCAGAAACGGAGGAACAGGATACGGCGCAGCAGCACAGAAAGAAAGTCCTCCATATTTCAGATTAAAGCGTGGGGTGCCAGAAGGTCTAGGAGAGCGTAATGGACAGGCTGTATAAGCTCACCGAGATAGGAAGGGGTAAGTCCATGTAAGGCTTTGTAGCTCAGGAGAGGAATTTTTTCTATTTAATACAAGAGCTTTTAAATATAAAACGACACATCAATCGCAATCAGCAAACCTTTTTTTTATTGTGTGGGGAAGCAGGACATCTGCGGCGCTCATTACACGACCTGATTCTGAAACACTGCGACTTCTGAAAGCGCTCTGCATCTGACATTGTAGACGGCAAGTCTTGAGATGAATGGGCAGAAACGAGGTCACATCCCAAGAGGCCCAGCTTTCTGTTATCTGTGTCCTAATAGAGCGCCCAAATAAGCTACAGACACTTCCCGTTCCTTTTTCAGCTCTTACTTTTGTTTTATATATTTCTTTATTTTTTTCAAATGAGGTTCCATTTTTAATCAGTTCAATTCACCGAATCTAAATCCAGCACGAGTTGTCTGTGAATCTCTTCTTACGGAATCGCTTCGGTCCACAGACGACAGCGCTTGTCAAAACACAGCTGGTTTCCCACAAACGTACATCTAGCATTTTGGGTACATTAAGTGTTTCATGTCACTGTCATGATTTTAAACTGTGATATATATTTATTTTTTTTATCCACCCCCTTTCCTCAGATCCCGGCATTGCCAACGTCCAAGTGACACGGCTAACTTTAGTGTGTGATGCGGCCCCCGCTCCTCTGACCCTCGACCTGCAAGGTGAGTGACGCCGACCAGACAAGCAGACGGTTATCTTAAAGTGGATAGACGGCATGCCTGGTGTACTTGTGAGGTGCTCGATTTAGAACGACTCCCAGGCTACCCGGCGAGCACGTCCACTTCTGATCAAGCAGCATGGACAAAGGACGGCGGTTATCGATTATTTTATACATAATGCATTTTATACAAATACTCATTCTGCTTAAAGCCTCCTGGTGCTATACAGAGCCTGTTTTGTATAAAATCGCCGACTTTGCGTTTTTCGAAACCTAATAAGCTGAAGAGCGTTATTTGTAGTTTTGGGAACAGACGGAAATCAGACGAACGAGGGTTAATGAAACCTCCTGACCCGACCGTGTAGCTTCATTTTTCAGAATGTTATTCAAATGCCAGTTTGGGGGAAAAAAATATGCAAATGCATGGCTGCAATTGCATTTCTCTTAAGAGGGTAAATAAATAAAATTCTGTTTATTTCGTATGGGTTTAGCATTTCCTGTCTAAACTGGTGTGATTCGGCCATCGTCAAAAAGGAATAGCAGTCTGTCCGTTTGATACAACGTGGCATAATTAGAGTATATGCCTTTTTGCAATCCCATTCGCATTTTTACTTTGAGTCTTTGAGTTGGATCTGTCAATCAATCAATACTATGAGTTTAAATAGACATTGTGTGTTTCGTTTGAAATGATATCCGACTTAAAAGGCATCGTAAAGCTAGGAATCACATACTCCTAATTAGTCGGTTGCTGACTAATTTACTTTCTACATCAGCACAAACTCCCCCCCACCCCCTGCCAGTGCTCATAAGAGACTAAATATTTGCAGTCCTGCCTTTTATGTAGTACAGTCTTCTTTTTTCCTCCCCTATAAAAACTACAGACCAGTCAGTCGACATATGAATCTGGAACGACGGCCAGTCGCACAGATTTGCCTTGAAAGCTCCGCCCTCTTCTTTTATTTCACATTATAGCTATAGCTGCCCATAGCCAGGAATCGAGAGAGCTAGACTGGCCATGCTCTCTCCCATGCCAGTTGGTCAGTCACGGATGTCTGTGGGCTCACGTATACAGAAGGTGGGTGGGAGCGCTTTCCTCCGAGCGTGTTACACCGCTCCTGGATGGTGCACGAGCAGCAGTGAGAGAGTATGTCAGAGTAATCACGTGATGGCCTCGACGTCCCTGACTGGCAGCCGTCGTCTGACATGGGAGAAATCCTAATGGGTTGGAATTGGACATGACTAAATTAAGGGAGAGAGAAAAATAATAAAGAAGCACTGATGTAGGTAAATCGAGAATGTTTCTCATTCTTTAACATGAGATCAAATCTCTGTGCATTTGACTTGGCTAACATCTGCCATGTCTGTTAATTATATTCATTAGAGCAGAGATGCCGGCAAAAATTTTTGGCCGAAAATACTCAAAACGGTACTTGCCCAAAAAAGGATTAAACCGGCATACAGTCAATTGTCAAACTGACAACAATTTATAAATCTTTTTATAATAATGATGCAATCTCTGGGTTGCACTGGGTAATTTCATTCTTCAAACGTGAACGCAGCCACAAGTAAATTTGGCTTGGAGATAATGCAGGGCTTTGGGCTTGAGGAAGACGAGAACGTACAGAAGGACAGATTGCAAAAAGCCATCTGCTGGATGGAGACGTGCACTGCAGTCTCCTTTCACTGGAGACGATTTTTGTTTGTTTTCCAAATGCTGTAAAAAAAAAAATCTGTCAGTCTTTAGAAATTTAGAGTATTTAGATTTTTTTTAATTTCTCATTAGTTTAGAAGTTATCAGTTCTCAGCCCCTGAGTCATGTATTCGCCATCAGTGATGTCAGTCAGTATTTATGACTTTAAACAGCAGTCTGAAGGAGTAATTAAGAATAACCTTTGGTAACTTACTGTTTCTGGGCTTGTTGTCTCTCAGGAGACCTGGAGAGCTACAAAAAGCAGTCGTTTGTACTTAAAGAAGGAGTGGAATACAGGATAAAGATCAGCTTCAAGGTGAGTCATTTATCTATCTGTTGGGGTTTTTTTTGGTTTTTTAATCAGTTGCACAACTTTTTACTTTATCTGGGTTCAAAGGATGAGCTTTATCCTTTTATAGCTTATAACAGTCATACAGGCTACACTGTAATAGTTTGTATTAGTTGGTAGCAGTATTGGCATTATACCTCAAATTTCCTCCAACTGGATACTAGCAGTCCTGCTAAGAGTTTCTCACAGATGGCTTTGGGCTACCGGCTTTCATTAAAGTGTACTAGTGGGAATTTTGTGCAGTTTCTGTTAAAAATCAGTGTTTCCAGTACACCCAAGGCAGCAGCTTGTGATGTTTTTGATGTACACACTTTCTTGCAATCTGCAAGAAGAGGATTAGCAGTTACGACATTTATTTATAGCTTTTAAACAGCTTTTTAAAAATTTTTTAATAAGAATAGCCATAATGCATACTGATTATTGGCATTATTGTAAAGCGAGGAATGAAGTCAGTAATTAGTAGTGATTAGTGTAAGTAGCTGTTAACCAATTTGCGGCCTAACATCCTGTCTGCCTGGTTTTCTATAATGGAGTCCTTCCTTTTTAAAGCCATTTAAATCTAATCCAAAGGAGCCAGTTGCCATTCTAACATTTCTGTAGCCAAGACATTTCGCATTTTTGACGGAACAGGACAGCCGTGTCTGGGTCTACTACATCACGTCTAACCGTGCGAAAACCGTTAAAGAAACTCAGACTCGGACTGAAATGCCTCGTGGGCTCGGCAAAGCTTACAGTGCTGTATAGGAAACTGATGCAGTTTTTCTGTTAAACTCTTTCCAGGTAAACAAGGAGATCGTCTCAGGACTGAAGTATGTACAACAGACCTTTAGGAAAGGGGTGAAGCGTAAGTGTGATCATGTTTTCAAATCAGTGAAAGAACACCTGTTGGCAGTTTAGTAGGTAACCATACTCTATAGATATGAATTACTTCTGCCTTGTGAAAGAGACCTTAAAATTTATCTTTATTGAGGCATATGAAGAAAAAACTACACTGAAGTGCCAGAAAAACTGGTATAGCAGTTAATACTTGGTATGTCCCCCACGGAATATTGGCGGGAACGTTGCACAGTCCTCACGCTGATGTTTGTTGAGGCCCCAGCATTGAATTCCGATGTTACTTCAGGCAGTGTCGCACGCCTATCACGTGAAATTCTTGCGAGGTGACGCTGGTCATGTTCACACGGAGTCTTTTTATAGCCATGCTGCTGTCGTAAGTTCGAGGTTTTGCTGGAGTTCTTGTAGTCACGGTACACCATTGAAATGCTCATACGTGAAAATCCAAACTTTGCTTCTACCTCTGAAATGCTATGACCCACCTGACAAGCTCCAGCTATTAAACCGTGTTGACAATCACAAAATCGTGGTAACTTGCCATTCTCATGGTGGAAACTGTGTTTGTCATATTATATACACACAGGAGGATGCAATCAATGGCGAGCATAAGTGGCGTTGCTATGTATTTTGCACAGGCTCCAGTACCAGTTTTTCTGGTACTTCAGTGTACACGTATAGGGAGTTTACATTTCGGTGTTATTTCCAGAATTGCGTCTCTGCAAAACATGCTTGTGATAGATGTACCTAATAAACTGGCTGAGTGTCGTTTGCTTTAACGAGCGCTGATTTAATTCATTCTCTGTGTGTACAGTTGACAAGTCTGACTACATGGTGGGCAGTTACGGGCCCCGGCCAACCGAGTACGATTTCCTCACCCCTCTGGAGGAGGCGCCGAAGGGCTTGCTGGCCCGCGGCACCTACAACATAAAGTCTAAATTTACCGACGACGACAAGCATGACCACCTGTCCTGGGAGTGGAACCTCACCATCAAGAAGGACTGGAAAGACTAAAGCCACACCCGAACCTCAGCTGCTTTTCCTCTCCATCGTTTTCCATTCTTCCTCCCTCTCTTTCCTCCCCATTTCCTTCATACGTACGTTCATCATGGAATAACTGGTTAATCAACAACCAAAAAACTTTCTCACTCCACCCATCTTCCTACCATTTAGTCATTCTTTGCAGTTGCTCTTCCGCTTCACTCCCTTCCAATGAATGAGTATTGAGGATTTTCATGAAAAATATATATGTGAAAACAAACAAATGTGCACAATCCAAATTTTGTGTTTTTGTTTTGTTTGTATATAAAAGTTAAAAAAAAAAAAAAGAGAGGAAAAAATGTTCAAAAACACGAATGCTTTTGACATGGCTGTTGTTGGTAATCTTCACATCCCCCATGCTTATCCTTTTGTGTCCTTTACCCTACCCATGTGTGTCTCCTGCACGCAGATTTCCTTACATTCCTCTTTATTCTTTTTATTTTTTTATTACCATAATCTGCCTTGATAAAAGTAATGGGAAATGGTGCCGCTTAATAATGTTTTGCCACTGGCAGAGCTTATGGCTTTCCTCAACCCTCTACATGTGGGAAATTCTTGTCTACCTGTTGTTTGAGATAATCTGTGTGCAGTGGTTAGCATGGCTGGTTATAGCTGACATTGGAAAGCTGTTCCTAGCAGGGATGTGTTTTGCATTATGGGTAATGTAGTCTTTCAAAGATGTAGCTGTCTTTTATTGCAAATGTGACCACGTATCCACTGGAGGAGCTCCACTGGCTCAGCCTTCCTGGTAGTGGCTTGTGTGGGGTTTTTTTTGTTTGTTTGTTTGTTTTTTTAACATGTGGCCTTAAGAAATTATTCCTGTAGCACGATGTTGAAGAACTTGTTGCCTTTTGAAGCGTAACAGTTTTAATCATTCAGATCATTCCCCCATGGCTGGAGCTAAAGGTGCTTGCTCTCTGCTGGGACAGATCATTTCATCTGATGCCTCATCCACTTGGTTTCATTTAGGATAAACCGAAACACGAAGGCCAGTCGAAGCAGGTGAAGTATGCTGAAAACCCAACTCAGTTTTGGCCCCCCTTCCCCCCCCTGTGTCTACTCTTGCTTTGTTCTTTTCTAGTTTCTGTTCGGTGCAATTCATTCTCCCAAACCTGTCCATTCAGATGCTTACTTTGTGAGGTGCGCCCTTTGCATTACAGTCTACGCAAGTCGTCATTGAGCGCTAAAGCGATTTCTCGAAGTAGAAAGGGCTGTTTATGCTTTCAGACCTCAACTGTTACATGCTTCAGCTAAAAGTTCAACATCACTGGCTGTGCCTCCACTATTTACCATCACAAGCTGCTTTATGAAGACCTCCGAAACAAAAAACTCTAACCGAGGTGCGCGTAGGCAAGACGGACGGTATCGGTCTAGCGGGGGCGTTCTTTCAGTCTGGATGCCGCGTAGCCGTCCTTCTCTTCGGTTCTCCAGTGTAGCCGTTTTCACCTCGAGGTAATCTCAGAATAGCGAATGCCTCTGGGATCGTGCACATTTTTTTTTCCCATCGACAACATTGCCTGTAATATTGCATGGAGATTTATAGCACTTGCTTCTTCCTTTCATTTGGTCTCCATGTACTTCTGTCATTCTGTCACTGTGGAAGGAGATTACTGTTCATCTGTGTCAACATTAAAAGTGTTCAAAATGGTATTTTGTTTCTTTCCATTTATTGGTGTGGACATACCACTGCATAATTTAGTTCAAGGCATAAGGACCATCCTGTTCTCAACTCACTCGTTCATCCATTCTCAAAGCAATAAATGTATAAACCACCTTATAAGCAAAGCATCTTTAATATTGGAAAGAGATGATTACAGAATTAGAGGTTGTAGTTACATAGACTTATGGAAATAAGAAGAATAAGCAGTGGCGTGCCTTTTTTTTTTTGTTTGTTTGTTTTTAGATACAGGTACCCTGCTAGTGAGTTACGTTTTAGGAAAAAACCAATAGTGAGAAACAATCTTAAATCTTCCTTAAAACACAAACAGCCAAAGAAAGATCCATCACTTGCTTTATCGATGCTTGTCATCCTTCTGAGGTGCACCATGGCAAGTAAGCCCCCATTATTCTACTCTACCCATTAGCGCTGCACTAGCATGAAGCCTTTTCAGATGCCAGCTTACTGAATCTGGCCAATTAAACAATTAAGACTGTGGTCTTAATTGAGGTAGAACAATAGATCCTACCATGCATTCCTCTTGAGCAGGAAAGCCAAGCGCTATTTCCCACTTTTCCTCCCTTTGGTGGAGTTGATGTCGGTCTTGGTCTTCTGCAGGCGTGAGAAGATCTCTTTGAACAGAGCCTTGTACTCGGGCGTGTTCTGGCTAAGCCGCTTGTCCACAGCCTCCACCTGCCTGCTGATGCCCTCCATGGCCTCGGGTGTGGAGGGTGTTTGCGGCGGTGTGCCTGGCTGCGCTGAGGCCTCTGCTGCACGGCACTCCTTCATGGACGGGTCTCTGGAGACGGGCCGTGAAGTTTGCACCTCGGCATGGCGCAGACTCTCTTCGTGGCGCCGGCACTTGCCCAGCAGCTCTTCATACCTCTCGAGCAATGCATGGTACTGCTCATCCACTTCCCGCAAGATGGACATGCCGCGTTTGCGTACTCCGTTGGCATGGAGTGCATAGCTGCCCTTGCGTCGTCCAGAGGCATCTACCGCCGAGATGACGTCCAGTGCTGTGTCACTACAGCTCTTGCGTACTGGGGGTTCACCAGAGCTCTCCTGTGTTGCACCTGCAACATCGTCCATCGTATCCGTTTCTGGGGCACTGCTGAGCAACGTCTGCTCCAGCCCATCTTCAGCAACCAGTAAGCAGGCACGCGACTTGCGTAGCTGCTGTAGCTCCTGCAGCTCTGCCTCCAGCTCATGGACACGCTGCTGGCAGCCTTCGGCACCCAAAAGCCGCTGCTCCAAGTGCTCAAACTCCTGCAGCACGGCGGTGCACTCGCGCTCTGCATTCTCCCGTCGCCCACGTTCGGCTGACACGGCTGCACGGAGAGATGCCACCAGTGCACGCAGGTGCTCGTTTTCTTCATCCGCCGGTCGCCGCTCTTGCAGGTCACCACTACCTGGGTCAGACACCCTGAATCCATCCTCATACCTAAAAATCGAGCAAGGATAGTGGGTGCAAATAAACGTACAAGACAATGTTAAGTTATACTAATTTTTACGTCTAAATTAATGTTACTGTAAAGCCCAACATCTGTTAATGTGTTCTCTTCAAAGAGGTTCTACTTTTCTAGAAGGCAAAACCTCTGCTGTACCATTAAGATTTCTCCCAAGGGACAAACTTGAAGCGTTTAGCGTGCCTTCTAAAGGAGCACCAAGCAAGTTCACCCTCCTGCCGAGACCTACAGTAGGCAGTGTAGGGAAACTGGCAAATAACTAAATACAGAGCAATTCAAGTTAAAAGACATCTAACACAAATGAATCTAAAGTACAGCATTTGAATAAAGCTCTACTGTAACGCAGAAGCGCTCTAATCTCTTAACAGTCTCTCTTCATATTTTCAACTTGTAATTTCCAGATCTAAAAAAAGGTTCATCGACAGCCTTTGTACCTTGTTCAAACAGCCGTTTACTACATCATTTTCGAGTGTCAGAAATGGTTTTCTACGTTTTAGGTTGCGTTTCATTGCCATTTGACCACTAAATGTCTGGCAAATTAAATCGGAGGTCTGTGATTTAATCAGAGATGATGTAATACCCGGGTGCGGTGCAGAGCTCCTTCAGGCAAGGGAAGGAGTGCACGGTTTTTCGTCTCTCTTTCTTCTCTCTGCGGACCCTGAGCTCTTCAAGCGTGCGCAGTTCCTCCACACGGGCGGTCAGCGTGTCCACCTGGCCCTGCAGCATCTCCATGGTGCTCGTCAACCTGCGTGCCCATAGTTCATCTCCATTTTACTGACCGAGTAAAGCAGTACGCGTGAACACACAGCACCTTATTGTAAACCGGCAGCAGTGTTAGTCATGCTTTACATATTTGGGTTAACCAACAATATAATCAATTTTAAGGACATGTGTATGTAAACTGCATTGTAGAGCTGGAATATATTCATATTGATTTTGTAGATATGAAAGAATACCATAGCTTGGGAGTCAACAATTAGATCAGGCAAATGACAGAAAAAATCCATTTTAGATACTAAAAACAATAACCATTTGATTCATCTGTCAGTTTCTGTATTAACCTGCATGCAGCATGTCGGCAGTCGCTTCTGTTGGATGTTGTCTATTCATAGCCATGCTAAATAATGCAGCATGTGCCATAGATGGTAAATGGGTGCCTGAAGCTTGATCCTGGCCTCTGATATTGAGTGTACAAGAAGCCCGTGGGTGCTCTGGTGCTAAATTATATCTTAATAATTTATATTATGAATAATTAGCTCTAGAGCTGAAAGTCTACTAAATGTCAAGGCTTTGATGAGGACGGTAAGTTGTACTATAAAGCCAGTGGTAGTGAGCCGAGTTGACAGAATTGGACTGAATTGACTGACAATCGAAAGGCTACTTTCCAGATTGCACACTAGCAAGTGCAGCCAATATGTAAAGTAGGAAGGTACGTCTCTAGCAATTATACAACGAAAGTAATGAGAACGAAATTCCGGGCACTCCGTAGGGTTTGCGCATGGGGATGCGTTTTAATCTTGGGGAGCAAAAAGAAATTGCACTGATCCAAGTCAGGGGTATAGGGTGGATGTAGAAGGACTGGAATGGGTTTTTTTTTTCAGCCAAAAAATACTCTCACAGGGAGTGAAGTGTGACTCGGTGTGTTGTCATGATAGAGGATGCATGAAGAGGCGATCTGACGGCGCACGGGCAAAACCCTCTTCCTCAAACGCTTCAAGACTCCAAGGTAAAATGTTCCATTTAGCGTTTGGCTTCTGGTACGAATTCTTTATGGACGATCCCTCGAGAATCAAAAACGACAGCGACTTGATTTTGATTTGCGAGCTTTCTTTGGGCGAGGTGATGTCATCGCGTGACTTTCAGCACTAGGTGTTCTTAAACGATCGGGTGACGACAGTGTAGCCTGTTCATAAGCTTTCTTGAACATATCAAGTGTTTCTGATGCACTTTTACAGATTTTCACACAGAATTTGATCGTGTACCGTTGCTCCAAACTCACCTGCATTGTTCCAGTGATGAAGCACTTCAGCAGGGATTCACAAAAACAAACACCTGGGCACCGCAAAGGCTAAAGTGCACCTGAAATGGGGAAACGGATCCCGCAATTCATTTCCCAAACCGAAAATCGACTCACCTGTCTATTTTCTGATGTGAGGCCTTGCTTTCCAACACCAGCTTCTCATTGGTGATCTCAAGCTCCCGAGCCGTCACGTCCAACTGCTCGTAGACTTTTGCATGCTGCTCATTCATCTCCCGGAGCATATCCACTTGCTTGGACAAGTACTGGAAGGGAAGATACATATGATAAAACACTCGGCTTAACCAGGGCCTTCTGTCGGTGCAAGAAAGAGAAACCGAAGCGCGTTTGATCCTTTCTTCGGCTTTTAATTTGACTACATTCCAATACTTACTCTCACATCGTCTATATTATACACTTAATATTGGCCTGCAGTAGTAGTGGTGCTGTTACATTGCTGGGATTCTTAAATACTGAAAAAGTACCCAGCAGGATAGGGGCATCTAATCAAAGAGACGTGTAAGGGTACACCGTTTTAAAAACTTTTTCAATGGTAGACCCGCCAACCTCAATGAGAAATAATCAGTAGTCTTGAAGGAGTGTTTTCTTAACCAGGAGCATTTTAAACACTTTTTTTTCCTCAATTACATTTACCATTAAAATATTTTGTAACTTGTTCCATTTGACACTTCACTTATGACACCCCCTCCCCTCTTTTTTTTCGGTGGCCAAGCTTTTCATGCAATAATTATACTTAACTAATATTAACTATCTACTCTCCCTTCCAAAAGTATTGGAACAGCAAGGCCACTCTTTCTCCCAATAGATTGAAGACATTTGAACTTTATTTTTTAATTAGAAAGCCAACATTTAACGTAACAGGAAGGCACAGATTCGATTTATAATCATAAAAAATCAAAAAAGGGGGGGGGTGTCCGTGGTTTTCCATCAAATTAAAATGATGTCCTTGTCTTGCATCTTTTGTTTTGTTGTCTATATAATTGTCCCATTTGTACCGGAGTTTATAAGAGTTTTCTTTCTGTAGCCTCAAGGATAGAGTAATGTGCTCCATATGTTGGATTTCCATAACTACTTCTCTCCATTGATTAATGGTTGGGGGTGTCGCTTGTAGCCAATTCCTTGTGACAGTTTTTTTTTTTACTAAATTGAAGACATTTGAGTTTGAATCAAAATCAAAAGATGAGATGATAGACTAAAAGTTCAGCTTGTGGAATCCACAGTGATGTCATTGGCTCACCGGCTTGATGCAGTTATTACAAGCAAGGGCTACGCACCCAAATATTAAGTGTCAGGTTCTTTAGTTTACTTTAAGAAGATCTGTTCCTATACTTTTGCTCACCAAATAATTGGGTGTTTTGCTACCAAAGGTCCAAAGTTGGTTAACATATGGAAATATTGGGAAATTCTGTCACTGAAATTCTGATTTATCGTCTCATATTCCATCTTTGATCTCAAATCCAAATGTCTTCGTGTATCGTGAAAACAATAGAATAGGCCTTGACATTCCAATACTTTTGGAGGGGACTATTTATATACTTGTCTCATGTTAGCTAAGTCAAAACTGCATGATATAAGCTCGGTGCACTTTTCAAGCATGAAAATCAAGAAGAATGCACGGGAAATAACATAAATAAAGTGATATGGGGGAATGAGGGTGGGGCTCCCCGGAGTGGCACAAATATTCAATTCTTCCAGATTTGTATGTCAGATCTGTATGGCGAATCTGCCCTTTTTATTGGGGGAAGAAACTATGATTTTTTTGGTATATTTTACTGATACTTGTTCAAGCATATCCAAGATTAAAATTCAGAACTCCTACAAAAAAAGTTTGGCAGATGTGCAATTCTGCTGCATGACTGATGGAGGGAGTAGAGTACACATATACAGTACAGAGGGTAATGAGACTATGCGCATCACTGTAATATACTGCATAAAGTGTAAACAGCTGACTAAATTTATCCTTAAAACAGTACGCTCTATTGTTTCCTTCGCTGTTGCTGTCTTTGTACAGCAGAAGCTAGCAAATCTGGCAACGTGACAGCCAAGCAGCAGGCTCCCACACACTCCGCCGCCGACGCCCACACACTCCCAAAATACTCTTATTTCCCAGCAAAGCTCACGCTTCTCTCTGCTGGCCTCGTGCCAAGACACAACAATGGTCACTGCTGGGAGAGATCCTCTCAAGGTCTGTGGACATTTTGTGGCCAAGAGCATGTATAAACTGTCTTACACACACAGCATGACATATCGTCACGTCAAACGGACGGGGGCCGTACCTCAATCTCCTGCACCTGCTCCTCGTTGGTGATGTACATCTGCTGCAGCGAGTCCTCCAGCTCCTTATTGCGTTCCAGAAGGGTCTTCCCTAGCTCTGCTGCCAAGTGCAGATCTGAGAGAGAGCAAACAAAGACAAAATCACACAAGGGAACCATGGAGATAAAGGAAAGGGGCAGCTGCAGTAGAGCAGGAAGCCATAAAATGTGAGTTTAAATGATCTTTCTAAAGATACGTTTACTAGTAGGCCATACTAGCTTGACATACTGTTGACCACAGTAGCTGTTTTGTATTTACGTGTTGTCACTGTAATATCGTTTTCAACAATTCCAGATGAAGGTGTAGAATGTACCGTACAGGAGGCGGAGAGGGATGGCTGACCCGATACACCGATTGTCCATACCCTTATACCAGTATGGCCAGGACACAACATATCCACATGTGAGTCAAGGGATGAGATGTTTTATATCACCCCCTTTCAGGGTACATGAGAGTCACCTAGATACTTTTTCTGTAAATGTGGTTTCTTCTTCTGATCAGAAGGTCATGAGTTCAAATCCCAGTACCACCAAGATGCCACCATTGGGCCACTGAGCAACTGCTCAGTTGTATAAATGAGATAAATGTAAGTCGCTCTGGATAAGGGGGTCTGCCAAATACCATAAATGAAATGAAAACATCCTGGGTTCATCAAATTAAACTTTTATATGTAACCAGTGCTACAGAAAAAGAAATGTCGGCACTGAAGGCCAGTCACAGCATGCACAGAGAAGGTATTAGCGCTTCTCACAAACAATGCAAAATGTGATGTTTTAATTTATTAAAATATATGTGGTTTCCTAAACAGCAATTGCATTCCAATAGAAATGTGAGCATCTGTTTGGTTTTGTTTCTTGTTTATCAGGGAACCAAAGAATACCAAAAGCTAATAAATATTGTCCTTGAAAAATTAAAATGGGTATTTAAAGGTGCAGTGTGCAGGATTTAGGGGGATCCATGAGCAGAAATGGAATCGAGTATTCTTCCGCAGAAGCCGCCACGTTGCCCCGCTAGAGTGACTCGTTCCAGTCAGAGCTGCGCCATTTTAATGAATCCATTTTTTTTTTTCAAATCAAATGCCTCACTGGAGACTACAGCAGTTCCTCCTTACACAACATGGCATCCACTGGGACTGTGAAGGAGATAAATATATACTGTATATGGAAGACTTAACAGGGTCAGAAACATTGACCTCCATTGCACGAGTATGAATGCAGCAATGAATCATGAAACCACTGGTATCAGCCATACTGCAAACATACGGTAACATGGTACCACAGAGTAACGTATCCACATAAATCATACATGAGAACAGGGGCACAAGGTAACTGCTGTTTGTGAACCGTTCCCTGAGGTCTCCAGGCTGGAGACCAAGCAAAGTAGATCTTACCACGGAGACAGTTCATTTCATTGCACACACAAGGAAGAAACTCTTCTCCCTTCCCCCCTTTTTTCCAACACAGCTCTTTTGTTCTGCCATTTTTTTTAATTCTTCCCAAAGGCAGAAAGATACAGGCAAACTGCTGAGACTGACTCAGAGGGCTGAAAGAGTTTTAGTGAGAGAGAGAGAGAGAGAGAGAGAGAGAGATAAAAACCATCAATATCACATGACAAACAGCTAGAGACTAGTATACAGTGACAAAAGTTCAAGAGGTCTCAGGGTTGTGTGACCCAATTCTTCCAACCAGCTATAGGCAAAAACACACAGACGAGGACACAATGTTTATTCATTCATGCTTCTTCAGTAACTGCGCCACAAATACACCCAAGATGTGTCCCTACACTCACACTCAATCCCATCTAGGGACTGTTTAGAATAGCCAATACAACAACCAAGTCATATTTACTGTCCCTACAGTACATGCATGTTGTTAGGAAACCAGTTTACATGCAAAACTCCAAAGTAACCAGACTTCCAGTGTAAACTCATCACCCTGAGCATGTACCATGTACCACGCACCAACGCCACTGTGCCGGCTAAAACCATACGTATCCCTAAAAAATAACTTGGACTTCATGAATATCTGTTTTTAGCAGATATCTGACAGAAACACATCATTGGT